>CAXKVY010006562.1:0-18026 GCA_964058915.1 Tetropium fuscum | reverse complement strand
TATCTTTTTTTACAAAAATCACTAAAACAGCTACATACGTTTCTTTGGCCGAATGGTAAAAAAGTGACGTTCGCTTACATTTGCAAAAAATCTATAGCATTAAGTTTTCGTAAGACTTTGTTACCAAACTAAATGTATGGATGAGCTAAACATTGAACAATATAAATATGGGCCCACTTCTCTAGTTTTGCCTGTAAACCGTTTAGATGTCCGGACATTACACTCGCGCTGTCATAACACTAAGAGACCAATTTTGATTTATAATTACATCGTTCCAAACCAAGGTGGACGATGTTAAATAATGTTTCAGCTGTACGATCTGCACTAACATACAAAAAATCCAAAAAACGTTTAACTAATTTTACACTAGAATTAACATTTTTAAGAATAAAAGAACTTTTTGATTTTTGCAGTGGCTATCCACTTGAACTAAAAAAAATGCTTCATCTATTTATTTTGATATATTTTCCTGAATATAATCAGAAATACATTACACAATTTCGTTTTGTATTGTTTTTGTGTCTCCAGAAAATACGGCATTAATTTTCTCGTAGTGGCCTTTATCTATAGGGCTTCTTTTCTTTTCACATTTTTTACACAAGATGTTAATAATGCTTTAAAATTTCCGCGATTAAAAGAAATATGTTTTCATAATGGCCACGAAAAGCAAACTCCTGTTTTCTTAAATACAAAAATCGCCGATGAAATTGAAACAACTACCTACGTTCGTTTGGCCGAATGGTGGAAAAATTACGTCCGCTTACATTTGCAAAAAAATGTAATTTGTAAAAATGTAAATGTGTTTTTGTAACATTTTTGTTGCAAAACTAAATTTAAGCGATGAGCTAAACAATGAACAATTCATTAAATTCTATAATTCATTAAATTTTATAGAGCTCGTGAATCATTTCAAAAAATCCTGGAAACCATTTTATTCCACACAAACTGTTTATTACTGAGGAGAAGACATGGCCAACAAAATATTTTTTGTAAATAATGACTGCCATATAACCACGGATATTGTTCACACCACATTTTTTTAAATTTTCTGTTGTAGGATTGGCCTGTTTTATTAATGTTAACAGCTTTATGTCTTTGTTTTCATTAAACAATTTGTTTACTTCATCCTAGCTGCAAATAACGGTACAATGAGTATAACATTTTCAATTATCATTAGTAATACTACAAGTGATTGAGTTATCGCGATAAGCCTGTCGATTTTTCCTAACGAAACTGAGCTGCTTAAGTTTTCTTTAAGTTACGTAGTTCCGTCTAGAAATAAAAGACAGACTTATAAGATAAATTCAATCACGAATGGTATTTTATTAGACTATTTCACGAACGAAGTGAAAGGACAAAAAAAATTTGTAAATGTAAATTTGGCAGAATGAGTGGAAGAAATTTAATAATAATAAATTTAAGCTATAGGTACACCAAATCTGCTAACATTTTAAATAATTCAAAAATAATTATAATTAAGAAATAATTATTATAACTAAATAATTTGTTATAATTGTTATTTATTGCCTATAACAATAAATATTTTTTCATGAACACGAACAAAATACATTATACTCGTTTTTAATTATTACTAATGGTGCAATTGTAAACATTTTCAATAGTATGACCGTTATTAGGTGGATACAATATATTGTTGGTATTATTACTTGATGTAGTTGGAGTACTCCTAAAAGTATTCACTATGTTTTGATGATGTTCGGCACTTTGGCATTCGTGGAGGGTTCTACTCAGCGTACAGTATCAATTAATAACTCGTTATATAGATATTTCTAGCCTTATATAGATAATTTCTAGCAATATATACCCAGATTTATTCTTTTTACGTACGATCAAGCAGTAATGAAATATTTGAGAAAAACTTTATCATTCACATCCGGGTCAGTTAGTGCGAAATTTGACGCTGGATTGGTAGAAAAATATATGGTTGAAAACAACGGTTGATGCACATTTTACAGATAATTACAGACACTTATAAGTTTGCCGGGAAGCATTATGCCGTAGAATCAAGCAGGTAAAATGATACTCGCCAAACATTACACCCCCATCACATGACGCATAAGTCATCATTGCCCACGATAACTTGTTGACTACTCACTTTATAGATAATTTCCACCTCTACAAGATTCCCACCGGTCATTTTCAACTAGGATGGAAATTGAACCAGTTATTTTATAAAGTTCAGTGATATTATGAAAAGTAAAACACAACTACAATACCTACTAGAAATAAAACTAATTTAATATTAAACATGCCCCAATAATGAATAATGTAAACCTTTTTAGAAAAAAAATCTTTTTATATATAAAATCAAATACATAGATTGTTTTTTGAAAGACTTCTGGTACCTATATTTTACGAAGGACAATCATAATAATTACAGGTATCTTGATATTTCATACATTTTTATTATTTAACTATTATGTGCATTTTTAAACAATTTTGGATGTTTAGTAATAATTAAAATCTATTTTATTTTATATTGCTGTTTTATAATGTACCATAGCCTTAAAATATAATTATAGCATACACAAACTATTTGTAGGTTTATGTGTACACGATAAAATAATTTTGTACAAAATAGTTCTGTACAAACACATAAGATTGCATCGAAGCCAGAAACAACCAAGTAAAAAGATGACAATTCCATCCCAACCACATGACGCATATGTGATCATTGACCTACGATAACTCGTTGAGTACTATATAGACAATTTCCTCCTCTATATTATCATATTATCCTCTACAACATTTCAACTGAGATGAAAAATAAACTAGTTATTTCATAAAAAAAACTAGTTAAGTAATTTTGAAAATATCCGCGGAAGCATAATATATAAGCGTTTATTTAAAAAGTATCATGTTCCTTAGTAATTGAGCTTTCCAATTGTGTTTTGTTTAAAGTCCTAGCGTCAAAATGAATGAAATTATGACGGCCGAAATATCGCATATACTGGAAAATTGTGCTACAATTTACCCCTTTGCCGCATGTGTTATAACCTCTGTCCAAAGCACAATATTCGAAGTTCCTTTCGTGGTTCTTTAGACCACTGAGAAGTGGTCTAGTAGTTCAAGAAATTGAAGGAGTTATTTAATTATTATTGGAAATTGACAGTAACGTATGATATGCATACACATTATAGTCCTTATGCCTCCCTCAAAAGTATCTACATTATTACAAAGTTAAAAGACAGTTTGGTATATATTTGACCAAACCAAAATGACTTCAGTTTTAAAATTGCCATTTTGCCTTTATCACATATGCAGATATGCACTAAAAGTGCTCTTATTTTATACATATTTATTGCTATTATCACACAATTCTAATATTCCTAAATATATAATTTTTATAATATTTCTTTGATACTATGATGTACTTATTTAGTGTATGTACGAAATGTACGTATCTTCTTTTAATTTTATATTCTACTATTATTATGTTATATGTAAATTGTTGTTATAATAAAATGTAAATGTAAAATATTGTTCTAGCTTTTTAACTGATGAAATGAACTAGCTTAACTGATCTAATATATACATTCAGTAAGAACTGTGTTATTATAAGCATATTAAACGTCGATGTTCACCTCCTAATATATTTCCCAACTCACCCAATGAAAACTATAATTGACTAATCGATTAAGATTTAAAAACCGAAAATGCAGAAAGTTATAAATACATATTAAAATATATTTATAATGTAATAGTTCACACATTTCTTACTTGTCAGGTTATCAGGTATCACACAACAATCTTGAGTGTGTTTCTCTGCAAATTTTATAATAATTGAGATTTTTAAAAAGCAACATATTTGTGAAGGCCAAACCGTAGAGAAAAAATACGCTTTGTTTCTCCGAGTGCAATAATTTATAAATTTGGATTAATTAAATGCACTAAGTTACAGATTTATCATCAGAGGGAATTAGAAAAAAACCTGTTTGAAATTAAAATTAAATTAAAAAAAACTATAAAGATAATAAACAGTAATTAACTGATCAAGACTTAAATATTTCAGTGTAGTTAATGTACATTGGGTCTGATAAATAAAACAGAAGCCTGAGGTAAAAAGTAAAAGCAAATGCTGCGATGTAAAAGGAAGTAGCAAACGCATTTGCTTTGTGTAAAAACTTAATAATGTTTTGCTCTTGCTCGGTAGCAAATCCTTCACGCTCCTCAGCAAATGTTATTTTCTAACAAGCTCATATATAGCGTAACTATATTTTTTTAACCGATTTGAAATACCTATACTGATACTGTTATCATATTGTCATGGAAAAAATAATATAATACTTATCTTTTAGTTATCCATATAGTTAATTATATTTTCATCCACCATTTCATGATTGTCTTCAAAATTAACTTGCTCCAAATCAAAATCGGGATCTTGCAAGAATTTAGCTGTATTATGTAGAACAATACAACACACTATTATTTCGGGGAATTTCTGTCTTAGATGAACTTTGTACTGTGATATTGGAAATCGTTGTATTAATTGCCTAAAACAACATTCAATACTTACACGTTCTTTTTTTAAATAAATTATTGTATCGAATTTCTTGTGATGTATTAGGATTTTTGAAAATAGTCATTAAACACGGTTCTATGCCGTATCCCTCATCTGCTGAAAGTACAGCATTTTGTGTATTGCGGCGCATGACTAAACATGTGTTTCAATTTTTCCATATTCTGCTTTCATGAGTGGATTTGAATGCATGAACTTGTAATGCATTGGATACATTTACCAGAGTGTAAGGTAAATGTATCCAATGCATTACAAGTTTCCTGGACATTTACGCTTGCAAAGCCTTTATATATTCATCTCCATAGTCTTGTCTTGTAGTAATTTTTCTTGTCATTTTTCTTCGCTTCTCTTATTTTTTCCGCGGATCAAGGAAATTTAATCCATAAATTTGACTTCGCCATGATTTTATTTGTCACTTTAAATTTAGCAAACAAATTTACTGGAAAATTAAACCCTTCATCTCAGTTTCGCAGCACGGGTTTTTAGAGAAAAGGTCAACTATATCTAACTTAGTAATTCTAAAGCAATTCATCGCAGACCACATGGATGAACGAAACCAAGTCGATGGTATATACACAGACTTTTCCAAGGCTTTTGATAAAGTTGATCATGGTATTTTGTTAAGTAAGCTCTCAATGTATGGTTTCAGCAGTTCGCTAGTCAGGCTATTTACCTCCTGCTTGGATAATAGGTCTCAATTTGTCAGTTATAACGGCTTTAGTTCTAGTCGGTACGTTGCTACCTCAGGAGTATCGCAAGGTTTCAATCTAGGCCCACTCTTATTTACATTAAACATCAATGATTTGACAGAGAACATATAACTTGCAATAACCTTTTATTTGTCGACCACTAAAAAAATTATGCCCCTATTTATTCACAGGAAGATGGTATGCATCTTAACTCTCAATTATTGTCACTAATTGAGGAATGGTGCACTGACAACAGATTATTTATGAATATTTCTAAGTGTAAAGTATGCTCATATACACTTCAGCACTGCAGTTCAATTAAGGAACTTGGTATAGTCTTTGATGATAAACTGCCTTTCAAGGAACATATTGAGAATGTAACTTCCTCTGCTTTAACCATGCTGGGATTCATTTTAAGGAACTGCAAAACTTTTTCTGATCTCAATGCGTTACAAACTCTATATTTTGCTCTAGTGCGCTCTAAGTTTGAATATGATGGGTTGGTATACAAAAAAGGTTCTAGAGAATATTGAAATACACTTTTTAAAATTTAGGTTATTAAA
The DNA here is from genome assembly GCA_964058915.1 of Tetropium fuscum. Lineage (NCBI taxonomy): Eukaryota > Metazoa > Arthropoda > Insecta > Coleoptera > Cerambycidae > Tetropium > Tetropium fuscum. The sequence continues at coordinate 12,234 of CAXKVY010006562.1, read as the reverse complement.
ATTGATGGTATATATCCAATGAGGGGTACCACCGATCAGAATAGCTTACTGCTGTGATTCAACATTGCATCTCTTGAGGATCGTAGAATCAATGCCACCCTATTGTTTTCGCCACCCTTCGCAATGCAATGCTACCTTTCGCCACTTCACTTGCCATAAATCTGTGGACTTAGTCTATGCGCGCCCACAAAGAACAATAGAAATGAAAGACTGAAGAACAAAATAAGACCACTAATGTGCGCTGAAGAGACTGCTCTATGTTCTATGAGAAAAGATCAAAATACCATAACATATATCGAATTCCGCAAAGAAACCTGCATTATACATGCCCTGCAATTTAATCACAAATATCAGAAGGAGCGCGTAGTCGCTTTTCATAATATTCAGCCTACAACACTTCGAATGCCTAAATTGGCAATTAACAAAAAGAGAACATAACAATACCCTATGGCAATTTAAATATAGCTAACGGCTCAAAATAATTTAACATGGGGGCTCACACCAACACAAGAGACATTACGTTTTAAAAAAAATATGGCTACTAGTATACTCAAACTATGCTTATCTGTAAATTGAAAGTAAGTATCCTGGCAAGGTGGGTCTCTCTAAATCCAAATCTTAAGGGTAAGTATCCGATAGGATTTATACCAGAGGAGGCAAGTCCTGGTTTGGTAGATAAGACACAGTCCAGGGTGCAATATATATCCAACAAAGGTTTCAAGTAAAAAAAATGTATCGGCCTTTAAAGGACGCTGATCAAAAAAGAAAAAAATGGCGACTTTCGATCTCCGGAAAACGGAAGCAGGAAATCATTTGTTTCGCCTCGCACGAGTCACGAGTCACAAAACAAAAGTAAAGAAAGATCAAAGAAAAAAAGTAGCAGAACTGGGTCACAACTAATACCTGTCAAGAACTGTCATTAACGGTCTATGATAAATGGATAATGCCGCAAAGAAACCTGTAATAATTTATACCTAGTCCTAATCACGAATGATAGAAGGCCCGCATAGTCGCTTTTTTTAATAAAAAAAAACAATATCTGTTCCTACGATAAGAGTTTTCCAGGACCAAAATAAGATGCAAGGGGACTAGGTAAAACTACTGCAGGAATTAAACTAAAAAGGACAAAAAAACAAGGTTAATCATATTCCTACAATTGTTGAAGTAACTGAAGTAACTGATCAGTCAAGAAAAAAAAACAGTAATTAGTCCTAATATTCCTTACAATAATCATATAAATTACGTTTAGTAACACTCAATGTTTTTTCCTACAAAGATGCACTAATTTCTGAAATATTTTGTTATCAACCATATCTAGTAATACTAAGTGAAGCTCGCTGCACTAGTGATATTGAAAATGTTGAACATTCAATACATGGATATTCAAATATGAGGTAATAGTCGCCATACTGGTAAAATTCAATGGTTTTACAGTAAAAAATTGGTGCCACTTACTTCATAAATTTAATATCAACTTCGATGTTATTAAATGGCTCATTGCTGGGGTTTACCACTCACCTAATGCAAGTCGTGCTACCTTTTTAAATGTGTTGGAGGAATGGTGTGAAGATAACTTCCTATCAAATCAAAAGTGTGTGATTGTTGGTGACTTTAATATAAGCTATTTAAATACAAATATTTTTTATATTAAGAACGTATACGTATAAAAAATATAGTTCAAATCTTTAGTTTAAAGTTTAAACCAGATATGGGCAACCTTTGCTTAGCTGAGGGCGTAATTTCGGGACTTAATCAGGTCGCGGGCCGTAGGTAAGAAATAAGTAGGTGCTCCGGTATGGTGCAGCATACGGGACACAGACTATAAAAAGCTACATAGGATTGAAAACAAAATCCTCAGGCTGTGCAAGAACTCCGATAGGTATATCGGAATAGAAATACTACATAACATTAGCAAAATTTCACCAATAAAGAATCACATACAAGATATGTCGCAAAAATTCCGCATGTCGGCCATTTGCAATTCCAAGCTGACCCAAGACACCACAAACATAATACACAATCCCAACGTACCTAACAAACACAAACCATATCAAAACCTTCCTATACATATACTACCAACCACTACCAAACCCCAATCCACCCCCAATAAATTGCTAGCGCCATTTATTATTTTCCAGGCAAAGTTGTCCCAAATAAACAGTAACTTTTCCTTAAACTCTGCGATCGTGGTCAACTGCTTTGCCCGCCATACAGAATTTTCTCAATATTTCCCCATGCGGAATAGTCACCCGGATTTAATTCGGGGCTGTTGGATGGCCACATCCCTAATCAATGAAATCAGGGCAATATTCATTTAAAAATTTTCTTGTGCTATGGAAAGTGTGTATTGTTACACCGTCTTGCTTTACATGAATCTGCATCTACATTTTTCCAAGCGTTCTCAACGGCCAATAAAAGTTCTTCCTTGTTTTGTGGGTGAAAATTTCTGATATTAATTTCCTTGATCAATCATCCCCAAACGTTTCCAATTGAATTGAGATCAGGACTTCTGGATGGCGAAGGCAAAACTTGACTGTTTTTGTCTAAGAACCAGTCCCGCACTAATCTGCAGTTGTGAATTGGGCAATTGTCCTGTTCGAAGATAAAATTGTCTGGATACAATTCCTGCACCAATTAACATAATAATTCACAACATAATGAACATATATAACATAGGGCAACATAATGTTTCTAAGCAAATGTCTATAATGTTCGTCATTTAACCTTCCGTCCATATGCCAGCAGACTCCTGGACACGCTGCGCTTATCAGCCTGCTGCATAATTACTTATATCGCTCTGTTTAATTCGGCGTCGAGCTGTTGCAGCCGTATCAAGTGGGTTCCTTCCTAACCAATTTATCATTGCTTCATCTTGAATCAAATTGCTTGCAGCTCCTCCCCCATGATGGTATGCTAAATCCGCACCTTGCAACCATTTGCTTTTCAATTTAAATATTCAACTTTTGCTAACTTGGAAAATGTTGGTTAAAGACCACCCAGTATTAAAATAATTTACAATGCTTGTCTTTCCGCATCTGTAAGCTTCACCATAGTAACCAACTATTTACAAAATCAACAACACTAAAAAATATATTTCAAATCACTCTATATTCAAAATACATTCAGTTCTTTTTAGCCTTTCAGATATAAGTCAAGTAATATGTATACAAAATTTCATTCCAAAGATTGAGTGGATTGAGCGATTTGCGACAGACCAGGTACGACGTAAATGACAACAACAAACATGATTCGACAAGAAAATATTTATTGGGTGTGATTCGGATTTTTACGACAATTACAATACTCTGTTACAATTATTATTAATTATAATAATCTGTCACTCATTTGTAAACGTCAATTTATCAATCGTATTAATCAAGAAAGTTTAATGTTACAAGGTACTAGCTTGTAAAATGTTTACAGGTTAACTGTTCAATTAATTAATTTTACAAGTAATATTTACATTAGAGAATTTTGTTTTATTAGAATCATATATGATAAAAATCATAGTACAACTACTGTCATTTCCGGTAACACAAAATTTGAGCCATGAAATAGTTGAAATTGAACCATCAAAGCTTGCGACAAATTAGTGAAGATTTTTTTGTAAGCGAATATTTAATTGAATATCTTTGATATATTTACAAATGATTAACAAATAAAATATATAACAATATACGCACGGTATCGCTTTTTACTGGTTCCAGAAGGTGATAAGCTCGTCTACGACTCGCCAGTCATATCCTTCTGTCAGCCAATAAACCCTCTTACTATGCTAGTATTGCTATATATACTACTCTCACTTAGTGGCGATAAATAAAATGTGTATATAATAATGATTCAGTTAGTTCTCTTATTTCTTTGAAATACTAAGGTCGCTAAGAAAAGTTACGAAGCAGTGATATTTGGGATCCGAATTTGAGCGCTACTGCTGTGCAATTCAACCGGAATGACCTGTATACTATGGATTATATTAATTTGTATTGAGTGGAACAAAGTACGGTGTAGTTTTACATGTTTCTATTTTTTGACTGATGTAAAACTAAACTTAATTAGATGAAATAGTGTAGATAATAATTTTAATTCCTATATACTTAAAAATAGATAAACATAGAATACATATTTTCTCTATACAGCTATATATGACATTAAAAACTATTACGTAGAATGTTAGTAACAACACGAGTTCTGTGTGCATAACATCGTGTGTATGATATTTGTGGACAAAAATGTTTTTAAAATAGGAGATTACCATCTCGGTGTGTTAAGAATAAATTAAATAGTTGTGGATATAAATAGGATATAGAGGCATTAATCTAATTGTGGGGTAAGTAACATCGTAGCTAATTAATGTTTTTTAAAATAAATTTTGTTTATTATGTTTTTATTGCACTACCATTTATCATTTTATTAACACATTAAAAGTTAAAATTCACGGCGCGGATTAAGGTAATTTAACATTGTTTCCAGCTTCTTGCACGCGCAGGTTCATTATCTGCAATTGTTTTATTGCGGTTAACTGGAAATAGTTAGTAAATAGTTTTGAATTCATTAACACACATACAAGTTTTTAAAATTAAATTTTCTATCAGTTATAGAAAGTATTCAATCTTATAATTCATAAATATAATCATAATAATATGCGTATAATTTTGAAATAAATGCATTTTTCTAATTTTGACATGTAAAGTGAGACTTTTCAAAACTCTTTGACGTTAGGAAACGTCTTACTTTTCACAATCAGTTACGAAAAGTAAAATATTACGCAACTGGTTGTGCAAAGTTCATTACATAGTAGGTTATTTAGACCTGACAAGCTATGAAAGTGACGAGCTGTCACACCGTTACAACCTACTGGATTGTTTTTAAACATATGAAATTCATAGTTTTCTTCTCATAAAATATAAAATTGATGAAAATTAGAAAAAATCTTGTATGAAATACGTTGGGAAACACTATTTTGTGTAACTCGCATCCTTTTGCGGAACACGCTAGCGCTCGTTCCGCAGCAATCTGCTCGTTACACAAAATAGTACTTTTCCCAACTAGTTAGATAAATAGTTAGCGATAACCTTTACCGCCGATTAAGTTATAGTTATAGTTCTGATATTTATTAAAATTATATTTATTTGGAATTGTTTGTTAATGATAATTATTTAAAGTTTAACGATCATATTTAAATTATAAACTTTTAGTCCCCAGTATACCGTCCTTTTTGGAAAGTTATTACAACAGTAGTAAAAATGGTGCTAGCGGCTTCATTTTAACGAGTCTACTACACTGTAAAATTTGCAGAATACGGGATGGACGCATTTCCGCACGGGCAGCGCCTCAACCTGTCGTTCTTGCGCGGTTACGATTTTTTATAACAAAACTCATTTTTTTAAATTTTAACTGGAAGATTATGCGGCAAATCAAAGGAAAATTTTGTTATCCGAAAAAAAGAGGGCGCGATTGTCGAGTTCGACATCTGCAACAGTGATATGTTGCAGTTAACATTTAACAAAGCTACGTCCATTTAACAAAATCTGAAAATGTTTCTTCTTACTATTGTTAGCTATATTATTTGGCAGCCTTGGATAAAGTATAGTATTCTACTCGCATATAACAGGCTATTATTCACTTGGATAATTCACGATACTTGCCTACGGCTCGTGTTGTAAACTTCGCTCCCGTGAATAATAGCCATTGTTATATGTTCGTTGAATAATATACTATTATGAGGCTCCCCCTTATAGGACAAAATAATTTCCAGGGCCGTTATAAGGGTTGAAACACTCTCAAAATATAAAATCACAGCTTCCACGATTGAACATGTTTTGAGGATAAATACGTTAAATGTAGTTAATGGTAAATGCCATTTTAAATCATTCAGATACATAAATTTAAAATATAAATGATCTTCGTGTTATTTGCAATTTTCATGTTATGTTAACGGAAAGACAGTATTATAGTGGGACTTCTAAGGGTTTTAATTATGTACATTTTATTGGAAGCATGTTAGTTATTAGTATATTAAGCACGAGTTACGAGTCCTGACACCAGTTGACTATGGCCCTCCTTTTGATTAATTTTGTCTCGGTAGACAAATAACACAGGCTACTGTGTGTTCTGGTGCCGGAGTATTTGAGGTTGATTTCATATGTATTTGATGCCCTGAATTCAAATATGGCATTAGTTTTCATCTAGGATCTCAATTTCTTAATATATAAAATTTTGGTGCAATATACGTTAGGTACACTATTTTAAGTTAAGTGGATCAAATAAAAAAAAATTACACACGTAATTTTTATTATTATATTATACAAACATTGTACAAATATAGACGAAAAAGTCATCGATGAAAACAACTACTTACTGAACACATCGGAAGCTTCTTTTCCGTGACATTCTTGAATGTATTTTGAAACAGTCCCCTTTTAAACTCTGCAATAATAATCTGCAATCTTGTGCATATCCCATCTTCCTTGGTAGCGAGTCTCCATAGTTTTAATATCTTGGTGAAATCTTTCACCTTATTCCTCACTGGTGTTTTTTCAGGAATCTTCAGGAAAACGGTCTCAGTTGCTGTGTAAATAGTGCGCCTTAATACTCATATTACACCAAAGGGATTAAAAACTCTTAAGCATCTTCTTTACGAGTTCAACATAGTTTTTAGCTTTGCGTTTGCCTAGAAAATTTCTGACAACTGCAAGAAATAATATCCAGGCTTTTCAATTTCAGCATTCATCGAAATTAAGAAGGCAGGATCCTTAATGAATTGTGTTCTTTGTGGGTCGTCAAATAATCCTGCTTTAATTTTTTCCGTACTCAACTGAGGCATTTTCTTCCCTTTTTTGCAAAGCATAATCCGTTCTTATCAAACTGCTTCAAAATCATCTTTCAAAATCAAAATCATCAAGACCCAGCTTGATATGCAGTGGAGGAAAGATGATTTTGTCTCGGGTCGCTAATGACATGCTTTATCTTAACTTCCATGTTTTCTCTGTTAGGCCACTCTTTTCTAACACAGTGTAGTGTTTTGTCTCTGCTATCCCAGAGGTACAAGAAGCAAGGATATTTGGTGTAGTCACTCTGCTGTCCAAAGATAAAGTTTATCATTATCAAGTCCACACAAATCACCCATGCATGTTCATGATACTTTATCCTCTCCAAGACTAAAGCTATGTTGTCACATTCTTTTTTCATTTTCATTGAGTTACCAATTGTTATTAAATTATTGGTATAGGCAGGAATACCCATTTTTTACAGGAGTAATGTTGTGACAAAATAGAAGATTGTCTTCTTGAGAAGAGCAGATATTTTTCTCTTGTACGGTAAAAGGTAATTTTGGTTTCTTCTTCCAGCAATTTTTTCTCCTTCAACCTAGAAATCAGTAATTCAGAAGCTTCTTTTGACAAGTTGAGATCTGTGGCTAGGTCATTTAACTCATCCTGGTTGAAATGTTGAGGAATTGATAACATCCCCTCATAATCACTATCACCTTCATTAGTGTCATAAACGTGCTCAGTAGAGGGACAGCAATTGTTATCACACGATGCTTAAGGCCACCATTAAAGCCAACCATGACGTAGATATTATCAATCACATTTTTTTAATTTTTATATTAACGAATTGTAGATTACAGAAGGATGTTCTGTATCTTTTCTATTATTACATACCGTACATTTACATTTTCTACTATTACATAATTAGGCGTGCTTTATAATTTTGTTTCTTTCTAAGAACTTCAGAATTTTCGTAGTTAAATTTATGATCTGTTACATTAGAATGTTTTTTTTCGAGATGGAATATTAGATGAATTATTGTGGCCTTTAAAATGTTCTTCAAGAAGTTGCCTTGTTTGACCAATGTGGACTTCATTACATTGTCTACATGAAATTTCGTATATACAATTTGTGGTTTTTTAAAGTGAATTTTTGTCATTTAATGTTGTGCGTAGGCGAGAGATGCCAGAATAAACCAGATCCCTCTAGCGGCCAGTTGCTACTACCCATCAGACATTAGTAATGTCTTGTGATAGGTAGCGTCCTGTAATGCAGGCACCTAGAGGAGTGCCCTAGTCTCATAGGCTAAATATATACTGAATGGATTTACTCGTACAAGTAACAACTACTTATAGAGCTAATACTCCTCAGGACTCAACTGCTTGGTCGGCTTGACTGTTGGTATAGCTTTGATCATTCATTAATTTCTCTACCTACGGTGTACTGATGAGAGCCAATAGCTCGAAACCTGGTGGAGGTATTGGTGAATGACCTTTATAAACACATGGATAACACATGGACTTCGATGGAGTTTTTTTTTGAGGGTTTATCTTGGGATGGTAGCAATAAAACGACTGATTATATTACTTGACATTTCGGTCCCTCTTTTGGGCCTTTTTCAAAAGAGTATTTTATTTATGACATATTTGACATAGGCAAAAATGACAAGTTTAATTATTTTTTAAGGTTACTAGACTGTTCGATTAGTATCATAGTCAAGAAACCCTACGAACTTAGGCTATTTTATACTTCATTATTATTCTAATTTTGGTTATGTTAATATTATGTAGATGTATATTTATAGTAAGTAGGTATGTATGTACGTATATAAGTTTATATATAGAGATAATAGAGATAATGTTTTTTGTTAATTTATTTAATATTTTTATATTAACAAATTGTAGATTGTAGAAAGATGTTCTGTATCTTTCTTGTTATTACATGCATTAGGATTTTTTTGAATATAAATTGATTCCATAATTAGTCGTGTTTTATAATTTTGTTCTTTATTAATAACTTTAGTATTTTCGTAGTTAAATTGATGACCTGTTTCATTAGAATGTTTTATTGCTACCATCCCAAGATAAACCCTCCAAAATAAATAAATATAGCAAAGAAATTAGAAGTTAAATATATATATATATATATATATATATATATATATATATATATATATATATGTATATATATATATATATATATATATATATATATATATATATATATATATATACATATATATATATATATATATATATATATATATATATATATATATATATATATATATATATATATATATATATATTGCTGGCAATTCATTACAAAGAGAAAGTCAAAGAAAACACTTACCAGTTGTAGATCTGGACATACATACGGAAATTAGTCAATGAGAAGTTGCACAAGTTCTTTCGCAAGATTGTATGTACTACGGTAAGTTTAGTTATTATCACACTATTATTCGTCTAAGACAACTATTCGTTAAGTATGGCCCGCCCATTCTTTAGTATTATAACTTATAAATTATTTATAACACCCAGGAGTATTATCGGAGAGTATTATAGGAGGAGTATCGTAAGAAATATATGTTTCCGAACGATTCCCATTAATTCTAGAATGGTCATTCGTATTGGACCAACAAAATTGGTAAATAGGTGAGAATATAGGTTTTGTCATCGATGAATGAGTATATTATATATATATATATATATATATATATATATATATATATATATATATATATATATATATATATATATATATATATGTATATATATATATATATATATATATATATATATATATATATATATATATATATATATATATATATATATATATATATATATATATATATATATATATATATATATATATATATATATATATATATATATATATATATATATATATATATATATATATATATATATATATATATATATATATATATATATATATATATATATATATATATATATATATATATATATATATATATATATATATATATATATATATATATATATATATATATATATATATATATAATATACTCATTCATCGATGACAAAACCTATATTCTCACCAATTTACCAATTTTGTTGGTCCAATACGAATGACCATTCTAGAATTAATGGGAATCGTTCGGAAACATATATTTCTTACGATACTGTTGAATGCGTAAATGCCAAATTAAGTGTTCTGATAATATGAAGGGACGAAATTTTATCATTTTTATTGTATATATTTAACTGTACACTGCAGAGAGAACGATTGCCTACGATTGCGGTTAAACAAACACATACTGCAGGTAATTACACAAGTGTTGCCGAGAAAATGCATGATATGTGATACAAGGGATCATGTATTGTGTGTGTTAATGTGCAAGCGTAGTAATAGTAACTGTTGAAGCTATCAGTGTGATAACCGATTCATACGTTGCATCTAATCGTAATTTGTAACCTATCACTCACACGTGGCAGATTATTGAATAAAAAATGTAGTTAAAAATAATATGATATTTAATGAATAAATAATGTGTAAGTTTTCCCCTGACGCTATCATATTGGTTTTATATGATATAATTGGATCAATTAAAATAGATATATAATATTTACAATAACATATTAGATTCTGCTTCTAGTATTTTATGGGGCTATGATGCGGGAAAAGATAATAGTGCAATTAGTGCATATGTTAAAACACACATAGCTAATATTATCGCTGTTACGAGTAACTTGCTTTTCGATATTCTGTCGCGTGCATGATGACTCAAAAGTTACACTTTACACATATCAGGTAACAAAATGGATAACGGTATTCAAATATAGGAACAGATTTAGGTAGGAGATCAATGAATACAATAAAGAAGTAAACAAACCTGATAAAGATAATAGAGCAGTTTGAGAAAATCTTTAGTGTTCGCTTAGTGTCCGCCATATAACTTGTAATGCACCAATAAAAAATTGACACCTAACATATGGTAACTGTCAAATTTGTGATTTTATAAAAAACTAGAAAATGGTCCTAATTGTTAATATTTCGAAAAATGTTACTGTATGTTTCTAATAACATTTTACGCCTATATATACCGATTTTGAGCGAAATTATATACGCATTTAAAGTGTTTCAAATTAGAGTAAAGTCTGCCAATGCGATGCATACTGTGAAAATAATATTCCTAGGTGTCGTTTGTTTTGAAGATTATTGATATTCTTAATCAAAAAAAAAGGTACTGTCTGGATTATTTTCCAAATTCTAAAAATATCACCGATTATAAGATAGCCAAATTGTAATTAAAACTATTTTTATACTAACAAAATAAAGTTTAAGTTTAGAATACAGTTGAAAAACAATGGGTGATTTTTTTGAAATTGGAAAATAATCCAGACAGTACATTTTTTACCATTGACAATATCAAAAATCTTCAAAACCAACGACACCTAGGAATATTATTATCACAGTGTGCATTGCAATGGCAGCCTTTATATTGCTTTGAAGCATTTTAAATATTTCCCGATCAGTTAGTCACGGGAGTGCACCAAAAACTTTTAAAATATAAACTTTTTTGGATAGCAACATTTTTCGCCCAAAATCTGCATATAGGAGTAAAATGTCATATATAATATAATGGGAATATAATTTCTTAGTGCCATTTTTAATCAACAATTATTACTTTCTAAAGATTTTTTTGGAAATCACTAATAATACAGTTACTAATATTACATATAATGATTTTTTTGAAATAATATTAAACAAAAATCCCATATGGTTCCAACTTTATGGCGGACACTATTATATTCCTTCCCTACGAATAATTAACGCTAACAGTTACAACTACGGAACTAATACGGTCGCCACGTAAAACATTATCTCTTTAAATTTCATAAAAAACACCAGTAAATGATAAAAAGTTTGTATGTAATAATAATAGTAGAAGTTATATGAACAATTTAAATTATAAAATTGGAAAATTTGCGGAAGAAAATACGTGTCTAGCATGTTCTAGATATACAACAAGTATACAACAAGTTCAAGATGATCAATGGTAAATTTTCAAGCCTGCAAAGAATAAGTACCAAACAATATAAATATCATCATAGCAGGGCGTTATTCTCATATAAAAAGTACGACATTGCAGTTGCAGCATTCCATCAACATAGGGCCATACTTTGATGTGAATGTGTCGTATCGTGGGTACAATTGTAGTTTAATATTTTTGTGCTAATACCAAAGGAATAACTTTTATAACAAGGTAATAACAATACACTATTTCCTTCATATGTTCTGACTATTTAATTTTAAGTAAGTAGTTTTTGTTCGCCCATTATATATATCCCATGTCCTTTTTAGTACTTAAGTTAAGATAGGTATCACAGGGAGAATAAGATTAGTTAAAAAAATTACATTTGTTATCCATCTACAGCTAATGACCATTTAAAAGAAACATTTATATTGATTTAAA
>CAXKVY010006561.1:0-27316 GCA_964058915.1 Tetropium fuscum | reverse complement strand
TTTATGATATTATTATTCTATTATATTATTCTATTATTATTATATTATTCTATTATAAATGCAAGTTGCTGGGAGGTATTTTTCGATGGACACTTTTTTATGATGTTATTTTCTATTATAAATGCAAGTTGCTGGGGTTGTAAGGAGTTGCGAACAGCCGCCATCGTGTAAAAAGGGGTGAGTTTATTATTAAATGACTTGTTTACTTTTCATCACAGTTGAAAATTACCAATAGAAAGAGGTTGTAGAGTAATTTGACACAAAATGAGTATTTAACGAGTTCCCTAGGCCGCTAAGACTCTAAGACATCGTTGTTCAAAAATCACCTGTACGTCATGCGGTGGCGTGGAATGTGGTTTTGCGATTTTGCGGTTATCTATTCATTTGTTGATTTTGCGGCATAATATGCGTCGATAGAAAATATACGTATATTGAAACTGTTTAGTTGAAGCTGTGTTGAGAGAATTAAGTAAAAAAGTGTATATAAAAGCTGTATTTTTTTCAGAAAATGGGAAACTTTACGCCACATGTAGACATACTGGAAGAAACTGCTCAAACCGTCACGGAAAATGCACCATTTCAACATAACTCAACTACCCCAAAACATGAACTCTTACCGACTGGATCAACTTCACTACAAACTAGCGTTTTTGTAGTATTTTTTGTAATATGGCTAATTAATATGTCTGTAAACATACTTATAGCATTTGCCATTTTAAAGTATAGAAAGCTTAGCCAAAGAAAATCGAATACAATTTTATTACATTGGACAATATTCAATTTTCTATTAGACGTGATGTCCATAGTTACGAATTTGCCTTATCAGTTAAATAATCATCTGTATATGTTTGCGGAACATATAGAATTCATATCATTTATGAGCAGTCTTGCCTTGATGGTATTTCTAGCAGTATATTGGTACATCGAGTTATATTATATGCATTATTTAGTCGAACTTAAGAAGCGAATGGTTGTATGCATATTATCGATATATCTCTATACAGTCTTTTACGGTGGTTTGTATTTGTACGGGACAAAAATCATTTCTGGATATTTTAGCAAAATAACGTTCATAATTGTACTCATGTGTTATATTGTATTTATGACAATTGTAAATATTTTACATGCCATAAAAAAAAGAACTGTAGCCGAAAGCATGACGAGAAAAAATGTCTTATTTTTACTTATAAACACATATTACTTATTAAACATAATAGAATGTACAACAACTATTTTCTGGCTACTTTTTCCGGCAACATTTTTGGTTGAATGCGATATTACTTTAGATCTCATTCTAAGTTTAACATCTATATATTTTTTTATAATTATTTATTTATACGATAAAGATTTTAATGCAATTTTCCGGCACATTTTATTTAATAAATGTACTGAAGATCATAGAGGCGAGGAACTACTCGAGGAAGCAGTTTTAAATACACCTAATAATTAGATCTTAAATACATCTAATTATTAGAATGTTTCTACTATCTTTTTACCATTGCAGTTATTAATATTCTAACGTTATATTGTTGAAAATCAAAGTATTCATTAGTTACTTATGTAAGCAGTTGGGAAAAGTACTATTTTGTGTAACGAGCCGATTTCTGCAAAAGAATGCGAGTTACACAAAATAGTGTTTCCCAACGTGTTTCATACAAGATTTTTTCTAATGTAACCAATTTTATATTTTATGAGAAGAAAACTCATAAAATTTTATACATTTAAAAACAACGGTGTAACGGTGCGATAGCTTGTCACTTTCAAAACTTGTCAGGTCTAAATAACCTACTATGAAATGAAATTTACAAAACCAGTTGCGTAATATTTTACTTTCGTAACTGGTTGTGAAAAGTAAGACGTTTCCTAACCTCAAAGGGTTTTGAAAAGTCTCATGTCTACATGTCAAAATTAGAAAACATATTTTTCCTTCAATGAGGCAATAAAAATAAAAAATAATAATATGCCGCCCCCATGTCGGCAAAACTCTGACTTAACATTGCGGTTAGCATAAGGTATTAATTAAGGAATTTGTAGCAATAGTTTTTTATTATTTTTATATTTGATTATAAATCCAAATTGTTGGGGTTGTACGGGGTGGAGAACAGCCGCCATCTTATATTATAGACGTGAGTTTATTATTAAACTACTTTTTTACTTTTCATCCTATCTGAAACTGCATATAGAAATAGATTTTACAGGATGTAATTGCCCACAAAATGAGTATTTAACGAGTTCTCTAGGTCGATTACACTCTAAGTTATCCTTAGTCAAAAATCACCTGTACGTTATGTGGTGGAATGCGATTTTGTGATTATCTACTTGTTGATTTCAAGGCATAATATGCGTCGATACGAACTACCGTTTTATTAAAATACACCATTTCCTGCAAAGTATCTGACCAGCAAAAAAAGACTTCGGAAATGTGTACCTCTATAAATGGCAGATTTGTTGTCCTAAATTTGCAACACTCTCCGAGTGGAGAGCAATCTACCCCAGGCGTTCAAAGGGGTTAAATTACCCCAACGCGGAAATGTGGCCTAACTGGTTAGCCTAACAACAAAAAGTTGTTGCTAATAACAGTAGATTTTGAGTTTTTCTACCGAAAACTCATCGAAAACATATCTAGGATGTATAGTTTTTGAATGGCAGGCGCGAGTAGGGAGGCACTTTTTCGCTCAAGGTTACGTGGACCCAATTTTGGCTGCGATCGAACATTCCGAGCGTCTTAGGCTGAACCATTGCTGTTATGGCGATTATTTAAAAAGCATCATGTTCCTGAGCTTTTTCCAATGGTGTTCTGTTCGAAGTCCCAGCATCGGAATAAATGAAATTATGACGGCCGCAATATCGTATATACTGATAAATTGTACTTAAGTATGTAAGTTATCCCTTTGTCGCGTGTGCTATAATTTCTGCCCAATGTAAAATATTCGAAGTACCTTTCGTGATTCGAGAGACCACTGTTTCCTGTAATTAGCTGCCGTTTGTTTTTTCTAATTAAAACTGTTTGATTGTTTTGTGAACAGTATTAAGTCAAGAAGAACAAATCGGTTTTTAAGTACAGCCAGCAGTGGTCTATGCGGCAAAGGGGTAAATTTTAGTAATTTTTTTTCAATATATGCGATATTGCGGCCGTCATAATTTCATTAATTTTGACGCTACGACTTCGAACAAAACACCATTGGAAAGCTCAACTACTCAAGGACATTATCGCAATCAGAGCAATGGTTTAGCCCAAGACGCTCGGAATTATCGAACGCAGCCATAACTGGGTCCGCGTAACCTTGAGTGAAAAAGGGTCTCTCTACAGTCCTAGATATATGCTTTCTGGGAGTTTTCGGTAGAAAAACTCAAAACTAATTTTATTTATGAAAACATTTTGTTGTCAAACTAACAGTTTAAGCTACATTTCCACGTTAGTGCAATTTCACCCCTTTGAACGCCTGGGGTAATTTGTTCCAGTCGTAGAGGGTTGCCAATTTAGAACAATAAATATGCCATAGAGAGGTACACATTTCCGAAGCGTTTTTTCCGGTCAGAACTCTTACAGGAGAAAAGTACATAATGACTGGACTATTTATATAAAAATATATATTAAAGCTGTATTTTTTTCAGAAAATGGGAAACTTAACGCCACCGGAAGAAATTGCTCAAACAGTGCAAAATGCATCATTTCAACTTAATTCAACTATCTCAAAAAGTGAACTCTTATCAACTGGATCTACTTTACTACGAACTAGCTTTACTGTAGTATTTTTTGTGTTATGTCTAATTAGTGTGTCTGTAAACATACTCATAACATTTGCTATTTTAAAGTATAGAAGGCTGAGCCAAAGAAAATCGAATACAATTTTATTACATTGGACAATATTAAATTTTCTATATAATATAGTGTCCTTTGGTAAACATTATTTGCCCTTTAAGTTCACTTATCATTTGTTCGAGTTCGTAAGACATATAGAACTCACATCACTTACAAACTGTCTCGCATTAATGGTACTTCTATCAGTATATTGGTACATGGAGTTATATTATGTTAATAATTTAGTCAAACTTAAGAAGCGAATGATGGTATGCATATTATCGATATATCTTTTTACAGTGTTTTGCGGTGGTTTGTATTGGTACACGACAGAAATCACGTCTGAATATCTTAGCGATATAGTGTCAATAATTGTCTTCACGTGTTACATTGTGTTTATGATAATTATAAATATTTTACACGACATAAGAAAAAAAAATTTACCCGAAGACATTACTCGTAAAAATGTCCTATTTTTACTTATAAACATGTGTTGTTTAATATGTATAATAGATATTATAAAATTTATTTTGTGGAAACTCGATCTGGATATATTAGTAGCAGTTCAATGCAGCTTGATGATTGTAGATCTCATTTTGATTTTAAATCCTATATATATAATTATAATTATTTATCTATACGATAAAGACTTTAATGTAATCTTCAGGCATATTTTATATAATAACTGCACTGAATATAGAGGTGATGAACTACTTGATGAACCAGTTTTAATTACAAATATTATTTAATTAATATTATGTATCTTTTTTTACAAAAATCACTAAAACAGCTACATACGTTTCTTTGGCCGAATGGTAAAAAAGTGACGTTCGCTTACATTTGCAAAAAATCTATAGCATTAAGTTTTCGTAAGACTTTGTTACCAAACTAAATGTATGGATGAGCTAAACATTGAACAATATAAATATGGGCCCACTTCTCTAGTTTTGCCTGTAAACCGTTTAGATGTCCGGACATTACACTCGCGCTGTCATAACACTAAGAGACCAATTTTGATTTATAATTACATCGTTCCAAACCAAGGTGGACGATGTTAAATAATGTTTCAGCTGTACGATCTGCACTAACATACAAAAAATCCAAAAAACGTTTAACTAATTTTACACTAGAATTAACATTTTTAAGAATAAAAGAACTTTTTGATTTTTGCAGTGGCTATCCACTTGAACTAAAAAAAATGCTTCATCTATTTATTTTGATATATTTTCCTGAATATAATCAGAAATACATTACACAATTTCGTTTTGTATTGTTTTTGTGTCTCCAGAAAATACGGCATTAATTTTCTCGTAGTGGCCTTTATCTATAGGGCTTCTTTTCTTTTCACATTTTTTACACAAGATGTTAATAATGCTTTAAAATTTCCGCGATTAAAAGAAATATGTTTTCATAATGGCCACGAAAAGCAAACTCCTGTTTTCTTAAATACAAAAATCGCCGATGAAATTGAAACAACTACCTACGTTCGTTTGGCCGAATGGTGGAAAAATTACGTCCGCTTACATTTGCAAAAAAATGTAATTTGTAAAAATGTAAATGTGTTTTTGTAACATTTTTGTTGCAAAACTAAATTTAAGCGATGAGCTAAACAATGAACAATTCATTAAATTCTATAATTCATTAAATTTTATAGAGCTCGTGAATCATTTCAAAAAATCCTGGAAACCATTTTATTCCACACAAACTGTTTATTACTGAGGAGAAGACATGGCCAACAAAATATTTTTTGTAAATAATGACTGCCATATAACCACGGATATTGTTCACACCACATTTTTTTAAATTTTCTGTTGTAGGATTGGCCTGTTTTATTAATGTTAACAGCTTTATGTCTTTGTTTTCATTAAACAATTTGTTTACTTCATCCTAGCTGCAAATAACGGTACAATGAGTATAACATTTTCAATTATCATTAGTAATACTACAAGTGATTGAGTTATCGCGATAAGCCTGTCGATTTTTCCTAACGAAACTGAGCTGCTTAAGTTTTCTTTAAGTTACGTAGTTCCGTCTAGAAATAAAAGACAGACTTATAAGATAAATTCAATCACGAATGGTATTTTATTAGACTATTTCACGAACGAAGTGAAAGGACAAAAAAAATTTGTAAATGTAAATTTGGCAGAATGAGTGGAAGAAATTTAATAATAATAAATTTAAGCTATAGGTACACCAAATCTGCTAACATTTTAAATAATTCAAAAATAATTATAATTAAGAAATAATTATTATAACTAAATAATTTGTTATAATTGTTATTTATTGCCTATAACAATAAATATTTTTTCATGAACACGAACAAAATACATTATACTCGTTTTTAATTATTACTAATGGTGCAATTGTAAACATTTTCAATAGTATGACCGTTATTAGGTGGATACAATATATTGTTGGTATTATTACTTGATGTAGTTGGAGTACTCCTAAAAGTATTCACTATGTTTTGATGATGTTCGGCACTTTGGCATTCGTGGAGGGTTCTACTCAGCGTACAGTATCAATTAATAACTCGTTATATAGATATTTCTAGCCTTATATAGATAATTTCTAGCAATATATACCCAGATTTATTCTTTTTACGTACGATCAAGCAGTAATGAAATATTTGAGAAAAACTTTATCATTCACATCCGGGTCAGTTAGTGCGAAATTTGACGCTGGATTGGTAGAAAAATATATGGTTGAAAACAACGGTTGATGCACATTTTACAGATAATTACAGACACTTATAAGTTTGCCGGGAAGCATTATGCCGTAGAATCAAGCAGGTAAAATGATACTCGCCAAACATTACACCCCCATCACATGACGCATAAGTCATCATTGCCCACGATAACTTGTTGACTACTCACTTTATAGATAATTTCCACCTCTACAAGATTCCCACCGGTCATTTTCAACTAGGATGGAAATTGAACCAGTTATTTTATAAAGTTCAGTGATATTATGAAAAGTAAAACACAACTACAATACCTACTAGAAATAAAACTAATTTAATATTAAACATGCCCCAATAATGAATAATGTAAACCTTTTTAGAAAAAAAATCTTTTTATATATAAAATCAAATACATAGATTGTTTTTTGAAAGACTTCTGGTACCTATATTTTACGAAGGACAATCATAATAATTACAGGTATCTTGATATTTCATACATTTTTATTATTTAACTATTATGTGCATTTTTAAACAATTTTGGATGTTTAGTAATAATTAAAATCTATTTTATTTTATATTGCTGTTTTATAATGTACCATAGCCTTAAAATATAATTATAGCATACACAAACTATTTGTAGGTTTATGTGTACACGATAAAATAATTTTGTACAAAATAGTTCTGTACAAACACATAAGATTGCATCGAAGCCAGAAACAACCAAGTAAAAAGATGACAATTCCATCCCAACCACATGACGCATATGTGATCATTGACCTACGATAACTCGTTGAGTACTATATAGACAATTTCCTCCTCTATATTATCATATTATCCTCTACAACATTTCAACTGAGATGAAAAATAAACTAGTTATTTCATAAAAAAAACTAGTTAAGTAATTTTGAAAATATCCGCGGAAGCATAATATATAAGCGTTTATTTAAAAAGTATCATGTTCCTTAGTAATTGAGCTTTCCAATTGTGTTTTGTTTAAAGTCCTAGCGTCAAAATGAATGAAATTATGACGGCCGAAATATCGCATATACTGGAAAATTGTGCTACAATTTACCCCTTTGCCGCATGTGTTATAACCTCTGTCCAAAGCACAATATTCGAAGTTCCTTTCGTGGTTCTTTAGACCACTGAGAAGTGGTCTAGTAGTTCAAGAAATTGAAGGAGTTATTTAATTATTATTGGAAATTGACAGTAACGTATGATATGCATACACATTATAGTCCTTATGCCTCCCTCAAAAGTATCTACATTATTACAAAGTTAAAAGACAGTTTGGTATATATTTGACCAAACCAAAATGACTTCAGTTTTAAAATTGCCATTTTGCCTTTATCACATATGCAGATATGCACTAAAAGTGCTCTTATTTTATACATATTTATTGCTATTATCACACAATTCTAATATTCCTAAATATATAATTTTTATAATATTTCTTTGATACTATGATGTACTTATTTAGTGTATGTACGAAATGTACGTATCTTCTTTTAATTTTATATTCTACTATTATTATGTTATATGTAAATTGTTGTTATAATAAAATGTAAATGTAAAATATTGTTCTAGCTTTTTAACTGATGAAATGAACTAGCTTAACTGATCTAATATATACATTCAGTAAGAACTGTGTTATTATAAGCATATTAAACGTCGATGTTCACCTCCTAATATATTTCCCAACTCACCCAATGAAAACTATAATTGACTAATCGATTAAGATTTAAAAACCGAAAATGCAGAAAGTTATAAATACATATTAAAATATATTTATAATGTAATAGTTCACACATTTCTTACTTGTCAGGTTATCAGGTATCACACAACAATCTTGAGTGTGTTTCTCTGCAAATTTTATAATAATTGAGATTTTTAAAAAGCAACATATTTGTGAAGGCCAAACCGTAGAGAAAAAATACGCTTTGTTTCTCCGAGTGCAATAATTTATAAATTTGGATTAATTAAATGCACTAAGTTACAGATTTATCATCAGAGGGAATTAGAAAAAAACCTGTTTGAAATTAAAATTAAATTAAAAAAAACTATAAAGATAATAAACAGTAATTAACTGATCAAGACTTAAATATTTCAGTGTAGTTAATGTACATTGGGTCTGATAAATAAAACAGAAGCCTGAGGTAAAAAGTAAAAGCAAATGCTGCGATGTAAAAGGAAGTAGCAAACGCATTTGCTTTGTGTAAAAACTTAATAATGTTTTGCTCTTGCTCGGTAGCAAATCCTTCACGCTCCTCAGCAAATGTTATTTTCTAACAAGCTCATATATAGCGTAACTATATTTTTTTAACCGATTTGAAATACCTATACTGATACTGTTATCATATTGTCATGGAAAAAATAATATAATACTTATCTTTTAGTTATCCATATAGTTAATTATATTTTCATCCACCATTTCATGATTGTCTTCAAAATTAACTTGCTCCAAATCAAAATCGGGATCTTGCAAGAATTTAGCTGTATTATGTAGAACAATACAACACACTATTATTTCGGGGAATTTCTGTCTTAGATGAACTTTGTACTGTGATATTGGAAATCGTTGTATTAATTGCCTAAAACAACATTCAATACTTACACGTTCTTTTTTTAAATAAATTATTGTATCGAATTTCTTGTGATGTATTAGGATTTTTGAAAATAGTCATTAAACACGGTTCTATGCCGTATCCCTCATCTGCTGAAAGTACAGCATTTTGTGTATTGCGGCGCATGACTAAACATGTGTTTCAATTTTTCCATATTCTGCTTTCATGAGTGGATTTGAATGCATGAACTTGTAATGCATTGGATACATTTACCAGAGTGTAAGGTAAATGTATCCAATGCATTACAAGTTTCCTGGACATTTACGCTTGCAAAGCCTTTATATATTCATCTCCATAGTCTTGTCTTGTAGTAATTTTTCTTGTCATTTTTCTTCGCTTCTCTTATTTTTTCCGCGGATCAAGGAAATTTAATCCATAAATTTGACTTCGCCATGATTTTATTTGTCACTTTAAATTTAGCAAACAAATTTACTGGAAAATTAAACCCTTCATCTCAGTTTCGCAGCACGGGTTTTTAGAGAAAAGGTCAACTATATCTAACTTAGTAATTCTAAAGCAATTCATCGCAGACCACATGGATGAACGAAACCAAGTCGATGGTATATACACAGACTTTTCCAAGGCTTTTGATAAAGTTGATCATGGTATTTTGTTAAGTAAGCTCTCAATGTATGGTTTCAGCAGTTCGCTAGTCAGGCTATTTACCTCCTGCTTGGATAATAGGTCTCAATTTGTCAGTTATAACGGCTTTAGTTCTAGTCGGTACGTTGCTACCTCAGGAGTATCGCAAGGTTTCAATCTAGGCCCACTCTTATTTACATTAAACATCAATGATTTGACAGAGAACATATAACTTGCAATAACCTTTTATTTGTCGACCACTAAAAAAATTATGCCCCTATTTATTCACAGGAAGATGGTATGCATCTTAACTCTCAATTATTGTCACTAATTGAGGAATGGTGCACTGACAACAGATTATTTATGAATATTTCTAAGTGTAAAGTATGCTCATATACACTTCAGCACTGCAGTTCAATTAAGGAACTTGGTATAGTCTTTGATGATAAACTGCCTTTCAAGGAACATATTGAGAATGTAACTTCCTCTGCTTTAACCATGCTGGGATTCATTTTAAGGAACTGCAAAACTTTTTCTGATCTCAATGCGTTACAAACTCTATATTTTGCTCTAGTGCGCTCTAAGTTTGAATATGATGGGTTGGTATACAAAAAAGGTTCTAGAGAATATTGAAATACACTTTTTAAAATTTAGGTTATTAAAATTGATGGTATATATCCAATGAGGGGTACCACCGATCAGAATAGCTTACTGCTGTGATTCAACATTGCATCTCTTGAGGATCGTAGAATCAATGCCACCCTATTGTTTTCGCCACCCTTCGCAATGCAATGCTACCTTTCGCCACTTCACTTGCCATAAATCTGTGGACTTAGTCTATGCGCGCCCACAAAGAACAATAGAAATGAAAGACTGAAGAACAAAATAAGACCACTAATGTGCGCTGAAGAGACTGCTCTATGTTCTATGAGAAAAGATCAAAATACCATAACATATATCGAATTCCGCAAAGAAACCTGCATTATACATGCCCTGCAATTTAATCACAAATATCAGAAGGAGCGCGTAGTCGCTTTTCATAATATTCAGCCTACAACACTTCGAATGCCTAAATTGGCAATTAACAAAAAGAGAACATAACAATACCCTATGGCAATTTAAATATAGCTAACGGCTCAAAATAATTTAACATGGGGGCTCACACCAACACAAGAGACATTACGTTTTAAAAAAAATATGGCTACTAGTATACTCAAACTATGCTTATCTGTAAATTGAAAGTAAGTATCCTGGCAAGGTGGGTCTCTCTAAATCCAAATCTTAAGGGTAAGTATCCGATAGGATTTATACCAGAGGAGGCAAGTCCTGGTTTGGTAGATAAGACACAGTCCAGGGTGCAATATATATCCAACAAAGGTTTCAAGTAAAAAAAATGTATCGGCCTTTAAAGGACGCTGATCAAAAAAGAAAAAAATGGCGACTTTCGATCTCCGGAAAACGGAAGCAGGAAATCATTTGTTTCGCCTCGCACGAGTCACGAGTCACAAAACAAAAGTAAAGAAAGATCAAAGAAAAAAAGTAGCAGAACTGGGTCACAACTAATACCTGTCAAGAACTGTCATTAACGGTCTATGATAAATGGATAATGCCGCAAAGAAACCTGTAATAATTTATACCTAGTCCTAATCACGAATGATAGAAGGCCCGCATAGTCGCTTTTTTTAATAAAAAAAAACAATATCTGTTCCTACGATAAGAGTTTTCCAGGACCAAAATAAGATGCAAGGGGACTAGGTAAAACTACTGCAGGAATTAAACTAAAAAGGACAAAAAAACAAGGTTAATCATATTCCTACAATTGTTGAAGTAACTGAAGTAACTGATCAGTCAAGAAAAAAAAACAGTAATTAGTCCTAATATTCCTTACAATAATCATATAAATTACGTTTAGTAACACTCAATGTTTTTTCCTACAAAGATGCACTAATTTCTGAAATATTTTGTTATCAACCATATCTAGTAATACTAAGTGAAGCTCGCTGCACTAGTGATATTGAAAATGTTGAACATTCAATACATGGATATTCAAATATGAGGTAATAGTCGCCATACTGGTAAAATTCAATGGTTTTACAGTAAAAAATTGGTGCCACTTACTTCATAAATTTAATATCAACTTCGATGTTATTAAATGGCTCATTGCTGGGGTTTACCACTCACCTAATGCAAGTCGTGCTACCTTTTTAAATGTGTTGGAGGAATGGTGTGAAGATAACTTCCTATCAAATCAAAAGTGTGTGATTGTTGGTGACTTTAATATAAGCTATTTAAATACAAATATTTTTTATATTAAGAACGTATACGTATAAAAAATATAGTTCAAATCTTTAGTTTAAAGTTTAAACCAGATATGGGCAACCTTTGCTTAGCTGAGGGCGTAATTTCGGGACTTAATCAGGTCGCGGGCCGTAGGTAAGAAATAAGTAGGTGCTCCGGTATGGTGCAGCATACGGGACACAGACTATAAAAAGCTACATAGGATTGAAAACAAAATCCTCAGGCTGTGCAAGAACTCCGATAGGTATATCGGAATAGAAATACTACATAACATTAGCAAAATTTCACCAATAAAGAATCACATACAAGATATGTCGCAAAAATTCCGCATGTCGGCCATTTGCAATTCCAAGCTGACCCAAGACACCACAAACATAATACACAATCCCAACGTACCTAACAAACACAAACCATATCAAAACCTTCCTATACATATACTACCAACCACTACCAAACCCCAATCCACCCCCAATAAATTGCTAGCGCCATTTATTATTTTCCAGGCAAAGTTGTCCCAAATAAACAGTAACTTTTCCTTAAACTCTGCGATCGTGGTCAACTGCTTTGCCCGCCATACAGAATTTTCTCAATATTTCCCCATGCGGAATAGTCACCCGGATTTAATTCGGGGCTGTTGGATGGCCACATCCCTAATCAATGAAATCAGGGCAATATTCATTTAAAAATTTTCTTGTGCTATGGAAAGTGTGTATTGTTACACCGTCTTGCTTTACATGAATCTGCATCTACATTTTTCCAAGCGTTCTCAACGGCCAATAAAAGTTCTTCCTTGTTTTGTGGGTGAAAATTTCTGATATTAATTTCCTTGATCAATCATCCCCAAACGTTTCCAATTGAATTGAGATCAGGACTTCTGGATGGCGAAGGCAAAACTTGACTGTTTTTGTCTAAGAACCAGTCCCGCACTAATCTGCAGTTGTGAATTGGGCAATTGTCCTGTTCGAAGATAAAATTGTCTGGATACAATTCCTGCACCAATTAACATAATAATTCACAACATAATGAACATATATAACATAGGGCAACATAATGTTTCTAAGCAAATGTCTATAATGTTCGTCATTTAACCTTCCGTCCATATGCCAGCAGACTCCTGGACACGCTGCGCTTATCAGCCTGCTGCATAATTACTTATATCGCTCTGTTTAATTCGGCGTCGAGCTGTTGCAGCCGTATCAAGTGGGTTCCTTCCTAACCAATTTATCATTGCTTCATCTTGAATCAAATTGCTTGCAGCTCCTCCCCCATGATGGTATGCTAAATCCGCACCTTGCAACCATTTGCTTTTCAATTTAAATATTCAACTTTTGCTAACTTGGAAAATGTTGGTTAAAGACCACCCAGTATTAAAATAATTTACAATGCTTGTCTTTCCGCATCTGTAAGCTTCACCATAGTAACCAACTATTTACAAAATCAACAACACTAAAAAATATATTTCAAATCACTCTATATTCAAAATACATTCAGTTCTTTTTAGCCTTTCAGATATAAGTCAAGTAATATGTATACAAAATTTCATTCCAAAGATTGAGTGGATTGAGCGATTTGCGACAGACCAGGTACGACGTAAATGACAACAACAAACATGATTCGACAAGAAAATATTTATTGGGTGTGATTCGGATTTTTACGACAATTACAATACTCTGTTACAATTATTATTAATTATAATAATCTGTCACTCATTTGTAAACGTCAATTTATCAATCGTATTAATCAAGAAAGTTTAATGTTACAAGGTACTAGCTTGTAAAATGTTTACAGGTTAACTGTTCAATTAATTAATTTTACAAGTAATATTTACATTAGAGAATTTTGTTTTATTAGAATCATATATGATAAAAATCATAGTACAACTACTGTCATTTCCGGTAACACAAAATTTGAGCCATGAAATAGTTGAAATTGAACCATCAAAGCTTGCGACAAATTAGTGAAGATTTTTTTGTAAGCGAATATTTAATTGAATATCTTTGATATATTTACAAATGATTAACAAATAAAATATATAACAATATACGCACGGTATCGCTTTTTACTGGTTCCAGAAGGTGATAAGCTCGTCTACGACTCGCCAGTCATATCCTTCTGTCAGCCAATAAACCCTCTTACTATGCTAGTATTGCTATATATACTACTCTCACTTAGTGGCGATAAATAAAATGTGTATATAATAATGATTCAGTTAGTTCTCTTATTTCTTTGAAATACTAAGGTCGCTAAGAAAAGTTACGAAGCAGTGATATTTGGGATCCGAATTTGAGCGCTACTGCTGTGCAATTCAACCGGAATGACCTGTATACTATGGATTATATTAATTTGTATTGAGTGGAACAAAGTACGGTGTAGTTTTACATGTTTCTATTTTTTGACTGATGTAAAACTAAACTTAATTAGATGAAATAGTGTAGATAATAATTTTAATTCCTATATACTTAAAAATAGATAAACATAGAATACATATTTTCTCTATACAGCTATATATGACATTAAAAACTATTACGTAGAATGTTAGTAACAACACGAGTTCTGTGTGCATAACATCGTGTGTATGATATTTGTGGACAAAAATGTTTTTAAAATAGGAGATTACCATCTCGGTGTGTTAAGAATAAATTAAATAGTTGTGGATATAAATAGGATATAGAGGCATTAATCTAATTGTGGGGTAAGTAACATCGTAGCTAATTAATGTTTTTTAAAATAAATTTTGTTTATTATGTTTTTATTGCACTACCATTTATCATTTTATTAACACATTAAAAGTTAAAATTCACGGCGCGGATTAAGGTAATTTAACATTGTTTCCAGCTTCTTGCACGCGCAGGTTCATTATCTGCAATTGTTTTATTGCGGTTAACTGGAAATAGTTAGTAAATAGTTTTGAATTCATTAACACACATACAAGTTTTTAAAATTAAATTTTCTATCAGTTATAGAAAGTATTCAATCTTATAATTCATAAATATAATCATAATAATATGCGTATAATTTTGAAATAAATGCATTTTTCTAATTTTGACATGTAAAGTGAGACTTTTCAAAACTCTTTGACGTTAGGAAACGTCTTACTTTTCACAATCAGTTACGAAAAGTAAAATATTACGCAACTGGTTGTGCAAAGTTCATTACATAGTAGGTTATTTAGACCTGACAAGCTATGAAAGTGACGAGCTGTCACACCGTTACAACCTACTGGATTGTTTTTAAACATATGAAATTCATAGTTTTCTTCTCATAAAATATAAAATTGATGAAAATTAGAAAAAATCTTGTATGAAATACGTTGGGAAACACTATTTTGTGTAACTCGCATCCTTTTGCGGAACACGCTAGCGCTCGTTCCGCAGCAATCTGCTCGTTACACAAAATAGTACTTTTCCCAACTAGTTAGATAAATAGTTAGCGATAACCTTTACCGCCGATTAAGTTATAGTTATAGTTCTGATATTTATTAAAATTATATTTATTTGGAATTGTTTGTTAATGATAATTATTTAAAGTTTAACGATCATATTTAAATTATAAACTTTTAGTCCCCAGTATACCGTCCTTTTTGGAAAGTTATTACAACAGTAGTAAAAATGGTGCTAGCGGCTTCATTTTAACGAGTCTACTACACTGTAAAATTTGCAGAATACGGGATGGACGCATTTCCGCACGGGCAGCGCCTCAACCTGTCGTTCTTGCGCGGTTACGATTTTTTATAACAAAACTCATTTTTTTAAATTTTAACTGGAAGATTATGCGGCAAATCAAAGGAAAATTTTGTTATCCGAAAAAAAGAGGGCGCGATTGTCGAGTTCGACATCTGCAACAGTGATATGTTGCAGTTAACATTTAACAAAGCTACGTCCATTTAACAAAATCTGAAAATGTTTCTTCTTACTATTGTTAGCTATATTATTTGGCAGCCTTGGATAAAGTATAGTATTCTACTCGCATATAACAGGCTATTATTCACTTGGATAATTCACGATACTTGCCTACGGCTCGTGTTGTAAACTTCGCTCCCGTGAATAATAGCCATTGTTATATGTTCGTTGAATAATATACTATTATGAGGCTCCCCCTTATAGGACAAAATAATTTCCAGGGCCGTTATAAGGGTTGAAACACTCTCAAAATATAAAATCACAGCTTCCACGATTGAACATGTTTTGAGGATAAATACGTTAAATGTAGTTAATGGTAAATGCCATTTTAAATCATTCAGATACATAAATTTAAAATATAAATGATCTTCGTGTTATTTGCAATTTTCATGTTATGTTAACGGAAAGACAGTATTATAGTGGGACTTCTAAGGGTTTTAATTATGTACATTTTATTGGAAGCATGTTAGTTATTAGTATATTAAGCACGAGTTACGAGTCCTGACACCAGTTGACTATGGCCCTCCTTTTGATTAATTTTGTCTCGGTAGACAAATAACACAGGCTACTGTGTGTTCTGGTGCCGGAGTATTTGAGGTTGATTTCATATGTATTTGATGCCCTGAATTCAAATATGGCATTAGTTTTCATCTAGGATCTCAATTTCTTAATATATAAAATTTTGGTGCAATATACGTTAGGTACACTATTTTAAGTTAAGTGGATCAAATAAAAAAAAATTACACACGTAATTTTTATTATTATATTATACAAACATTGTACAAATATAGACGAAAAAGTCATCGATGAAAACAACTACTTACTGAACACATCGGAAGCTTCTTTTCCGTGACATTCTTGAATGTATTTTGAAACAGTCCCCTTTTAAACTCTGCAATAATAATCTGCAATCTTGTGCATATCCCATCTTCCTTGGTAGCGAGTCTCCATAGTTTTAATATCTTGGTGAAATCTTTCACCTTATTCCTCACTGGTGTTTTTTCAGGAATCTTCAGGAAAACGGTCTCAGTTGCTGTGTAAATAGTGCGCCTTAATACTCATATTACACCAAAGGGATTAAAAACTCTTAAGCATCTTCTTTACGAGTTCAACATAGTTTTTAGCTTTGCGTTTGCCTAGAAAATTTCTGACAACTGCAAGAAATAATATCCAGGCTTTTCAATTTCAGCATTCATCGAAATTAAGAAGGCAGGATCCTTAATGAATTGTGTTCTTTGTGGGTCGTCAAATAATCCTGCTTTAATTTTTTCCGTACTCAACTGAGGCATTTTCTTCCCTTTTTTGCAAAGCATAATCCGTTCTTATCAAACTGCTTCAAAATCATCTTTCAAAATCAAAATCATCAAGACCCAGCTTGATATGCAGTGGAGGAAAGATGATTTTGTCTCGGGTCGCTAATGACATGCTTTATCTTAACTTCCATGTTTTCTCTGTTAGGCCACTCTTTTCTAACACAGTGTAGTGTTTTGTCTCTGCTATCCCAGAGGTACAAGAAGCAAGGATATTTGGTGTAGTCACTCTGCTGTCCAAAGATAAAGTTTATCATTATCAAGTCCACACAAATCACCCATGCATGTTCATGATACTTTATCCTCTCCAAGACTAAAGCTATGTTGTCACATTCTTTTTTCATTTTCATTGAGTTACCAATTGTTATTAAATTATTGGTATAGGCAGGAATACCCATTTTTTACAGGAGTAATGTTGTGACAAAATAGAAGATTGTCTTCTTGAGAAGAGCAGATATTTTTCTCTTGTACGGTAAAAGGTAATTTTGGTTTCTTCTTCCAGCAATTTTTTCTCCTTCAACCTAGAAATCAGTAATTCAGAAGCTTCTTTTGACAAGTTGAGATCTGTGGCTAGGTCATTTAACTCATCCTGGTTGAAATGTTGAGGAATTGATAACATCCCCTCATAATCACTATCACCTTCATTAGTGTCATAAACGTGCTCAGTAGAGGGACAGCAATTGTTATCACACGATGCTTAAGGCCACCATTAAAGCCAACCATGACGTAGATATTATCAATCACATTTTTTTAATTTTTATATTAACGAATTGTAGATTACAGAAGGATGTTCTGTATCTTTTCTATTATTACATACCGTACATTTACATTTTCTACTATTACATAATTAGGCGTGCTTTATAATTTTGTTTCTTTCTAAGAACTTCAGAATTTTCGTAGTTAAATTTATGATCTGTTACATTAGAATGTTTTTTTTCGAGATGGAATATTAGATGAATTATTGTGGCCTTTAAAATGTTCTTCAAGAAGTTGCCTTGTTTGACCAATGTGGACTTCATTACATTGTCTACATGAAATTTCGTATATACAATTTGTGGTTTTTTAAAGTGAATTTTTGTCATTTAATGTTGTGCGTAGGCGAGAGATGCCAGAATAAACCAGATCCCTCTAGCGGCCAGTTGCTACTACCCATCAGACATTAGTAATGTCTTGTGATAGGTAGCGTCCTGTAATGCAGGCACCTAGAGGAGTGCCCTAGTCTCATAGGCTAAATATATACTGAATGGATTTACTCGTACAAGTAACAACTACTTATAGAGCTAATACTCCTCAGGACTCAACTGCTTGGTCGGCTTGACTGTTGGTATAGCTTTGATCATTCATTAATTTCTCTACCTACGGTGTACTGATGAGAGCCAATAGCTCGAAACCTGGTGGAGGTATTGGTGAATGACCTTTATAAACACATGGATAACACATGGACTTCGATGGAGTTTTTTTTTGAGGGTTTATCTTGGGATGGTAGCAATAAAACGACTGATTATATTACTTGACATTTCGGTCCCTCTTTTGGGCCTTTTTCAAAAGAGTATTTTATTTATGACATATTTGACATAGGCAAAAATGACAAGTTTAATTATTTTTTAAGGTTACTAGACTGTTCGATTAGTATCATAGTCAAGAAACCCTACGAACTTAGGCTATTTTATACTTCATTATTATTCTAATTTTGGTTATGTTAATATTATGTAGATGTATATTTATAGTAAGTAGGTATGTATGTACGTATATAAGTTTATATATAGAGATAATAGAGATAATGTTTTTTGTTAATTTATTTAATATTTTTATATTAACAAATTGTAGATTGTAGAAAGATGTTCTGTATCTTTCTTGTTATTACATGCATTAGGATTTTTTTGAATATAAATTGATTCCATAATTAGTCGTGTTTTATAATTTTGTTCTTTATTAATAACTTTAGTATTTTCGTAGTTAAATTGATGACCTGTTTCATTAGAATGTTTTATTGCTACCATCCCAAGATAAACCCTCCAAAATAAATAAATATAGCAAAGAAATTAGAAGTTAAATATATATATATATATATATATATATATATATATATATATATATATATATGTATATATATATATATATATATATATATATATATATATATATATATATATACATATATATATATATATATATATATATATATATATATATATATATATATATATATATATATATATATATATATATATTGCTGGCAATTCATTACAAAGAGAAAGTCAAAGAAAACACTTACCAGTTGTAGATCTGGACATACATACGGAAATTAGTCAATGAGAAGTTGCACAAGTTCTTTCGCAAGATTGTATGTACTACGGTAAGTTTAGTTATTATCACACTATTATTCGTCTAAGACAACTATTCGTTAAGTATGGCCCGCCCATTCTTTAGTATTATAACTTATAAATTATTTATAACACCCAGGAGTATTATCGGAGAGTATTATAGGAGGAGTATCGTAAGAAATATATGTTTCCGAACGATTCCCATTAATTCTAGAATGGTCATTCGTATTGGACCAACAAAATTGGTAAATAGGTGAGAATATAGGTTTTGTCATCGATGAATGAGTATATTATATATATATATATATATATATATATATATATATATATATATATATATATATATATATATATATATATATATGTATATATATATATATATATATATATATATATATATATATATATATATATATATATATATATATATATATATATATATATATATATATATATATATATATATATATATATATATATATATATATATATATATATATATATATATATATATATATATATATATATATATATATATATATATATATATATATATATATATATATATATATATATATATATATATATATATATATATATATATATATATATATATATATATATATATATATATATATATATATATAATATACTCATTCATCGATGACAAAACCTATATTCTCACCAATTTACCAATTTTGTTGGTCCAATACGAATGACCATTCTAGAATTAATGGGAATCGTTCGGAAACATATATTTCTTACGATACTGTTGAATGCGTAAATGCCAAATTAAGTGTTCTGATAATATGAAGGGACGAAATTTTATCATTTTTATTGTATATATTTAACTGTACACTGCAGAGAGAACGATTGCCTACGATTGCGGTTAAACAAACACATACTGCAGGTAATTACACAAGTGTTGCCGAGAAAATGCATGATATGTGATACAAGGGATCATGTATTGTGTGTGTTAATGTGCAAGCGTAGTAATAGTAACTGTTGAAGCTATCAGTGTGATAACCGATTCATACGTTGCATCTAATCGTAATTTGTAACCTATCACTCACACGTGGCAGATTATTGAATAAAAAATGTAGTTAAAAATAATATGATATTTAATGAATAAATAATGTGTAAGTTTTCCCCTGACGCTATCATATTGGTTTTATATGATATAATTGGATCAATTAAAATAGATATATAATATTTACAATAACATATTAGATTCTGCTTCTAGTATTTTATGGGGCTATGATGCGGGAAAAGATAATAGTGCAATTAGTGCATATGTTAAAACACACATAGCTAATATTATCGCTGTTACGAGTAACTTGCTTTTCGATATTCTGTCGCGTGCATGATGACTCAAAAGTTACACTTTACACATATCAGGTAACAAAATGGATAACGGTATTCAAATATAGGAACAGATTTAGGTAGGAGATCAATGAATACAATAAAGAAGTAAACAAACCTGATAAAGATAATAGAGCAGTTTGAGAAAATCTTTAGTGTTCGCTTAGTGTCCGCCATATAACTTGTAATGCACCAATAAAAAATTGACACCTAACATATGGTAACTGTCAAATTTGTGATTTTATAAAAAACTAGAAAATGGTCCTAATTGTTAATATTTCGAAAAATGTTACTGTATGTTTCTAATAACATTTTACGCCTATATATACCGATTTTGAGCGAAATTATATACGCATTTAAAGTGTTTCAAATTAGAGTAAAGTCTGCCAATGCGATGCATACTGTGAAAATAATATTCCTAGGTGTCGTTTGTTTTGAAGATTATTGATATTCTTAATCAAAAAAAAAGGTACTGTCTGGATTATTTTCCAAATTCTAAAAATATCACCGATTATAAGATAGCCAAATTGTAATTAAAACTATTTTTATACTAACAAAATAAAGTTTAAGTTTAGAATACAGTTGAAAAACAATGGGTGATTTTTTGAAATTGGAAAATAATCCAGACAGTACATTTTTTACCATTGACAATATCAAAAATCTTCAAAACCAACGACACCTAGGAATATTATTATCACAGTGTGCATTGCAATGGCAGCCTTTATATTGCTTTGAAGCATTTTAAATATTTCCCGATCAGTTAGTCACGGGAGTGCACCAAAAACTTTTAAAATATAAACTTTTTGGATAGCAACATTTTTCGCCCAAAATCTGCATATAGGAGTAAAATGTCATATATAATATAATGGGAATATAATTTCTTAGTGCCATTTTTAATCAACAATTATTACTTTCTAAAGATTTTTTTGGAAATCACTAATAATACAGTTACTAATATTACATATAATGATTTTTTTGAAATAATATTAAACAAAAATCCCATATGGTTCCAACTTTATGGCGGACACTATTATATTCCTTCCCTACGAATAATTAACGCTAACAGTTACAACTACGGAACTAATACGGTCGCCACGTAAAACATTATCTCTTTAAATTTCATAAAAAACACCAGTAAATGATAAAAAGTTTGTATGTAATAATAATAGTAGAAGTTATATGAACAATTTAAATTATAAAATTGGAAAATTTGCGGAAGAAAATACGTGTCTAGCATGTTCTAGATATACAACAAGTATACAACAAGTTCAAGATGATCAATGGTAAATTTTCAAGCCTGCAAAGAATAAGTACCAAACAATATAAATATCATCATAGCAGGGCGTTATTCTCATATAAAAAGTACGACATTGCAGTTGCAGCATTCCATCAACATAGGGCCATACTTTGATGTGAATGTGTCGTATCGTGGGTACAATTGTAGTTTAATATTTTTGTGCTAATACCAAAGGAATAACTTTTATAACAAGGTAATAACAATACACTATTTCCTTCATATGTTCTGACTATTTAATTTTAAGTAAGTAGTTTTTGTTCGCCCATTATATATATCCCATGTCCTTTTTAGTACTTAAGTTAAGATAGGTATCACAGGGAGAATAAGATTAGTTAAAAAAATTACATTTGTTATCCATCTACAGCTAATGACCATTTAAAAGAAACATTTATATTGATTTAAAAGTTAAACACATTTATTTTCTTGCAACAACAATCATAAAATTTAACACTAATTCCTTAATACAATCATTTTTACAACTTATCCCCAAGATAATTATAATACTAAATTATATTTTTTTTAGAGTATAAAGCCACCTCAATTTAAAAATGATTAACTATTTAAGTTATTTTAACATTGATCAGTCTAATTTGAACTCATCTGAGATAAGTTTGTATGCTCTGATTTGACATAGTGTTCTGACAAATTTAAGTGATAATTTTTTTTTTATCGAAAACTCGTTAAAAATTCAAAAGTGAATAAAGTACCAAGAAAAATGTATAGAACTTATTTTTAAACTTTTAAACTTATTTATTAAACTTAGTTGCCGAAGTAAGTACCTTCAAGGTTATTAGGCCTCTCTTTCTATATAGGTATCTCATATCTCAAAAATTTCTTATATATCTTAAATATCATACATCACAAATTGTCTAGCACAAACATAAAGCTATATATATATATATATATATATATATATATATATATATATATATATATATATATATATATATATATATATATATATATATATATATATATATATATATATATATATATATATATATATATATATATATATATATATATATATATATATATATATATATATATATATATATATATATATATACCGCATTACGCATTGAGGGGAATATTTCTGGTATCTAAAGTATCTCCTTCCACAGCACAGAGGGAGTCACCGATAAATAATATAATGTATCTGCAAATGTTTTTGTACCTAGTTGATTATGTTATTTGAGAAACGAATAATAATGATAAATTATATTCAGTACAGAAACAAATTTGTAAAAGTTTGTTTGTGTTAATATTTTGGTAAGTGTTTTGTTTTTCTACTGCACAAAGTGAAGAGGACAAATATAAAGCTAATTACCACGCTATAGTGACTTCAGTTTGGTTTTAATATTAGAAAATATATCCGAAAATGTATGTATGTTGATCGGTTTATGTATATATATTATATACTATATATATATATTATATTATATACAATATATATATATATATATATATATATATATATATATATATATATATATATATATATATATATATATATATATATATATAAATATTTTCGAATATTTTTTTTGTGGCAAATACTTTTCATATCTTTTTATGAGTGATTTGAAAAATGCCGGTTTCCCCGACTTACCAAGTAAATGTTACAGTTTCAATTCAATCATCACGTATAAATATCAATTAAGAAAAATTATTTAATACAATTAGAAATATTGGGGGATACTGTTACGAATACACGATAGTTCTTCAACTGAAACTCTAATATTTGAACCATAATGTTCCAAACTATATGATCAATTAAAATAAAAATATTTTACCGTATTATCTAAATCTCAGGGATGGAGGCAATAAAAATATTTGAAAAATACTGTGATTAATGAAAAATAATGTCTGATAGATACACGGTAGAGTGTATCTGTTAATTGATAATAGATATGTTCTATAATATAAAAGGATCGTTCATAGTTTTAAAAGGTTTATGATGTAAGTACGTATAAATATGAGGTGTGTACAATCAAGCGTCGTGTTTGAGTAAGAAAGACCCATATCACTCAAAATGAATGACCGGGAGATGATTATTTTCTCCAATTTCACCCAGTATGCCTTTTAGAGGAGTGTACCTGTTCAACATACAATAAATTTCTCCTCGTTCATTTAAAAGTCATTGAAATGAAGAAGTTGCAATCAACATACATTTTGCCACTTGAGTGGTGAATTATTATCTTTTTGTAATATAAGGAATACTCAAATGTTACTGCTAGAAACATTAGAAAGATGAGCGTGGGTGCAAATCAGCTCTTAACTTTTTACGCATGTTAAGGGCGTTTCAATACCGTTCGGTTGTGCCTTGTATACTTGTGTATACTATATGCAACAGATATATATATATATATATATATATATATATATATATATATATATATATATATATATATATATATATATATATATATTTATATATATATATATATATATATATATATATATATATATATATATATATATATATGTATAAATATGTATATATATATATATATATATATATATATATATATATATATATATATATATATATATATATATATATATATATATATATATATATATATATATATATATATATATATATATATATATATATATATATATATATATATATATATATATATATATATATATATATATATATATATATATATATATATATATATATATATATATATATATATATATATATATATATATATATATATATATATATATATATATATATATATATATATATATATATATATATATATTACGGCTGGCAGCGAACTTCGAGATATAGTTTTATAATTTTTGGTTTTCAAACATGTATTAGAGATACAGATAATTTCAAAGAAACCATTGGAATTCTCAATCTCCGGTCTACAACATTTATAGAAACTATTTCAGAATAGGCAAATATATTTTCGAGCTACGGCGAGTTAAATGATATGAGAATTAGTGGTTTTGAGGTTTCGAAATATCATTAGAAATGATAATTTTACTATGCTTAATTTTTTATTAAACAAATAGTGAAAAAATCCGCAAAATTTACCAATTGTATTTTCTTTTCGATCATATAACGCGGAAATTATTCATGTTAGAAAATTTCGAAGAGAAAAAAAAGTCTCAGAATTAAGTTTTACACATAATAGAGCTGGTTGCGATTAAAATAATTATAATAATTATTATTGCATATATAACAAAAGAACTAATTTTTTCAAATAATTATTTCATATGTAGGAATTTCATCAAAATCGGTTGTTTAGTTTTGCAAAATATTATTGCAATGGAGATTTAAAAAAAAATTAAATTTTTGCAAATTTAACAGGGTAAAAACTATAGCCTCTTGAAATTTTGTTCACATGTAAAATAGCACTCAAACTTTCAAGTGCATTTAGAAACATTGCAATCCGTTAATTAGGAGAGCCGAGAGATGAGATTTTTTAGGTATTCATAAAAAATAAAAAAACTATACAATTTGATAAAAAAATATTTTAGGTATATTATGAAAATTTTATTTAGCTATGAAATTATATTTAATGTCTTATTATTACAATTGTATTTTCATCATTTAAATTATCCAGTCTACATATTTCCGTAATACAGTCTACATATTTCTACTTCTTCTAACTGAAATGATATTCCTTCTGCCCCTAGTAAAGCATCCTTGATTTCTTTCTCAGAAGATCTCTCTTCATCATAATCATCTTCCACGTCCATGTCCACAGGTGTTTTGAGAATTGATGTATTTTGGCATTATCAAGTACATACAATCTTGACAATTAGTACAATAATCGGAACATTTTAAACCATGCTTAACATACGTAGAACATTATTTTGTGCAGTTCCCGCTAATAGTATTTAATAAATTTTCCGGAAGTAACGGTTCGGTCAATTGAATAGGTTCTAATCCATTTTTCTCAAGCTCCCAACCCCACTCTGTGGGATTTAAATAATTTCTAAGCCATCGTTGGACTTGATAATATAATCTGAATCAGTGTCTTTTGAGCGTCTTTCCGCGTAACTCCATTTCATGTTTTTGAAAAAAGAAAAAAATACTTCTTCTTTTTTCTTAGTTATTTAAATTTTTTATAAGCAAAAAAAAATATATTTACAAAAATTTACCACGGCTTACCTCATTAACGGATTGCAATTTTTCAAAATTCATTTGAAAGTTTGTGTGCCCCTTTAAATGTGAAAAAACTTTCAAGTATCTTGAGGTTCCAGTTTTTATCTTGTTCAATTTGAAAAAAAATATTTTTTTGAAGTCTGAATTGCAACAATATTGTGCAAAAACTGTACTACCGATTTTGATGAAATTTGGTGGGACGGTTTACCATACTTAAAAGTTATATAAGGCCAAAGTTCCTTCATATAAAGTATGTACCTACTTGAAAAAGGGGAAAAAAGGTCTTTTTCCGCACTTTTTTAAGTTGTTTTTGTTGTATTTGCAATAATAATATTTTTTTTTTATTCGCCACCAGCTCTATTATGTGTGAAGTTTGATTCTAAAACTTTTTTCTTTTTTTTTCTAAAATTTAAAAAAAAAATTCTAAAATGAATAGCTTCCGAGTTATATGAGAGAAAAGGAAAACAGTAATTGGTATTTTTGCAATTAATTCACTATTTGTTTACTAAAAAAATACGCACGTTGTAAAAATATGTTTAAAAATATGCATGTTTTTAAACTGACGTATAGTGAAATTATCATTTCTAATAATATTTAGAAAAGATTAAACCAAAAATTCGCGACCATATGCGATTTACCCAAATATAGGCATTTCAAAACAGGCACCGCTGCCTGCATATACGGTATAAGGCAGTCATATTTGAAGCTACAAAATTACGATAGATTTTACTCGGTACGACTACTAATGACTTCTTACGTGTATATATATATAAATATATTCAAGAATCCGTCGCGTTTAGGCCTTGCAGCACCTCACCATTTCGTTCTTGCGCGGTTACGATTTTTTTATTACAAAACTCAAATTTTGTTATTTTAACTGAAAGATTATGCGTCAAATCATTGAAAATTTTGTTATCCGAAAAAAAAAGACGGCGCGATTGTAGAGTCCGACACCTGCATGCAACAGTGATACGTTGAAGGTGTCGGACTCCTGAAA
>CAXKVY010006560.1:0-13800 GCA_964058915.1 Tetropium fuscum | reverse complement strand
AAGAGGTAGCGAATCTGGTAACAGTGTTGAAATATCAATCGTAGTGAATTGTCTGGCAGTATTTTGTGGAAAAGACTCCACGGCCGGCGGTATGGGGAGTGTATAGTAAATTCCATTGAGATGGAGAAAAGGGACTGCTTTAAAATAATGACTATTCTATGCATTGAGTTTCCCACAATGCTTTTCTGACGAGGAAATATCACCGCGCACTTGATATCGCCGTATCAGTTTCCTTTACTTTTCCGTTCTCAATGCAATCGAGGCGGCTTTGCATTTAAACATAAAAGCTTTTATTCTCTACCACCGCACCAGTCTCCGTGGTCTATTGTAATACTTTCTGATACTTGTATACACTGTACTGATTTAAGTATCTTCCACATTGTTAGATCGTGCAAAGTGAACGGTAGATACTTGCAAATATTTATATAGTCTTTGTGTTACTTTCAAACAGGTACCTATACCTAACAGATAGAAACATCTAGTTGATGTTTTCTTTGTATGTAATAATACTGCTATTAGTAAATACATGTCACATAATGCCTTTCATTGCAGAAAACCACAGCTTTTTATAATATTTTTACCCCTAGATATTTGGCAAAGGGACGACACCTTAAAATTGCCTGTGACATTTTTCAATGCATTTAAATGCCACTTGAATATTCTAAAGATGATTGTGATATAGGTACAGTGCCGTTCAATTGAAAGTAAACGACTCTTATGATAAATTTTGGTAATATTCCCATTGTGAAGCAGGCTTTTGTAAACAGATCACATTCAAAATTATTTTAGATTGAAGTATCTGTCAGTTATTGGGTGACAGCATTTTATATACAGTATTTATTAAGGGAAATCTATATGGTAAGGACGTCTCTTGTAAAAAAATCCATTAAATTAACAAACTAACTGAGAACATAAGAAAATTACTATGAATGAATATTTGGTCCAAGCACCATTCGCGTTTATAACTTTTTGAAGTCTATTTCTCATAGACAATATTAGTGTCCTGGTGTAATCCTCGCCAATATTTTCCCATGCATTTTCAATCGCCTACCACAGTTCTTCTACGTTCGCTGGTCGGAAATTTCTGCTATACATGTCTTTTTCCATTTGTGCCCCTACATTTGCTATCGGATTTAAATCCGGCGACTTAGAGGGCCAAGGCAGAGTGTTAATATGGTTTGTAATCAGCCATTCAGTAACAACTCGTAATTTGTGAATAGAGGAATTATCCTGAAATATAAATTTAATTGAAATATGGAAAAAGGAAAGAGGAAATAAAAATATTTTCCTGCTGGAAAGTGAAGTTCTAGGGATATAAAATGGAAACGGAAGGTAACATAACATATTCCAAAATGCGAGCGTACCTTAGACCAGTAAGACGCTCTCTGATTCTCCAAGTAACACCTGCTCCTTGGCAACATATCCATGCCCACACGTAGATAGAGAAGCGACCACTACGTGCTGTAGGATTTATATAGCGCTCTTTATATCGGCAATTTCTTGGGCAGTATGACGCACGCACAGAGCCATGCACACGCACAGAGCAGTATGACGCACGCACAGAGCCATCATAGCAGGATTGAAAAACTTTTTCGCCTGAAAAAATTGTGTTACCATGAAGCGATAATATCCGCTGCACCTAAACCTGGCCCAATTGAATTATCTTCAATTGGTACAAATTGAAGAAATAAATGAAATATCAAATTTGTATACCATATCTTATTATTTCGATATACCTGGAATATGTGCAATATAACTCTCTCTCATTCTCTCTCTCGCTCTCTTTCTTTCTCTCTCTTTCTCTCTCTCTACTGTGTAGTGTGCTGTACGCGTATTTTTTTTTGTGCTGGTCCCCCTGGCCTCCGACAAGTCCAGAGAGTCCCTCCAGCCTCGTTACTGAACGACCACACCCCACGT
The DNA here is from genome assembly GCA_964058915.1 of Tetropium fuscum. Lineage (NCBI taxonomy): Eukaryota > Metazoa > Arthropoda > Insecta > Coleoptera > Cerambycidae > Tetropium > Tetropium fuscum. The sequence continues at coordinate 11,883 of CAXKVY010006560.1, read as the reverse complement.
CCGCGGGATAAGCGGTCATTGAGGTCGCAATTCATGTGTCCTGAGTAGACGTAACGAGCCAAGTATGACGGCCTTCTGCATCTTCCCAGCGATGACTTCTGCCGATTAACGGCATGCTGGGATGGTTCTTAATTCTGAGAGCAATGTTTGTCGCATACCTCCGAGAGAGCCAATAATAAGAACCACTATTTTAACAGAATAACCCGGGTACAGCCTGCGGAGTTCAGAGAGTTAATCTCGATATTTTGTCCGTTCCTCCTCCTCTTTCAAGACAAAGTTCTTTTCGGCCGGAGCCGAAAACTCTATAACGAACATCGTCTTGAGTTGGTGGTCGAGGAGGACTATGTCAGGCTTATTGGCTTGTATCCGCCTGACGGTGGGGAATGAATAGTTCCAGTATAACCGGGACCTCTCATTCCCCACAACGGACTCAATATCCCCCGGAGCATAGGGCAACACCGGTGTCTGATCTATAACGTACGCGTTATGTCGATGGATATAGGCAGAGACCGCATATGCTGGACAAGCTGACAGCAAATGCATAATGGTCTCTGGGGCCCGACGACATGCTCTGCAGCTGACGTCAAGCACTTCTATAACCATCACGGTAGACCAGGGTGTTTAATACACCATCTTGGCAAGCTAATATAAAACCTTCGGTCTCTGACTTCAGCCCAGCTGACCTCAAAAAGCTAAAGGTCAGCTTTTGGGATAAGCCTAAGTCTTCTATATTTCTATAGTAGACTCCGTGCAATGGTTTTTCCCTGTGCTGCTGAAAACGAAGTGGGCTTTCAACCGAGCAGGGTCCAACTCGGTGACAGAGTTTGGATTATTCTGCTCGGTGTCGAGGTCGAGACCTAGGCTATTAGCTGCTCTTTGTGCTGCCCTATATTTATAAGCTCCTACGCCAGCTCCTTTATTTATAATTATTATTATGTCAATTATTTTTTAAGCGAATTAATGATTAAATTACAAGGTTAATGTTCACATTCTGTCGTAAATTAAAAATGTCGATCTTAATTTCCCAGAAGCCAGAAAAATGTAACACACAAAATGGCGAGAATCCCCCATTTTTAAAACTGCAAACATGACTTAGCTAACAATAAACGAAAATAAATATAAATTACTTCTATAAACTGTCACGTACATATTTTAAACCGTTCAAAAGTCGGCCTAATGAGACTGAACAAAAACGATAAACCTTCTTTAACACGCATAAATCTTTGATATGCCTGCCTACACGTTTCATTGGCCCGTGTAATAAATCAGCGGCAAAATCACGACACCTTTGACACCGCTGCGGCCTTTATTCGATATGCGATTGTTTCGTTCACGGTTTTCTCGATTTCGAGGGCGCCATTAATTCTATATATACCGCTTTTCGGCCCTAATGGCCACTTTCTTAAACGCTGTGATCAATTCATTTGGGACACTTCGCATGCAAACTGTTTTTCACTTGTTTATTGATTATTGAAAGCTCCGCGTGGCGCTGCAGGGTCGTAAATTATCCGGTATTGGCGTTTCCTGGGTCTGTCTCGGCTTTGGCATTTGAGAGAAAGGTTACGGAGCTGGGACGAGACACGTAGCGTTACATGACTTTCGATTGCGACGTGAGGAATTTTACTGAGAAATTCCCAGAAGTATGAGTAAAATTAGGGACCTTGTTACCCGAACTTTTGGTCTCAAGATTGATTGTTCCCCATTTTAAAGATTAACTTACTTTCTTACCAGCGCAGCGTATACTGCGAATAAAGTATATATAACGCTGTGTAAAGCGGGAAAATGTCGAAAAAAGTAATGTCTATCTACCAGTACGCTGCACAGTGGAACGAGCTTATGGGAGCAGTTGGATATGCGGTTTTTTATATATTATATATTATATGCGGTTTTTTATAGAGTTTTACTTAGACTTAATCCGAATGACATAAAAATGACCTATATTTACCATAATATTGTATATATAGGGAGCTTTTAAATTAAAAAAAAAATGTAGTGCTTCCATTTAATTTAAACCACAAATAGGGTGACTAAAAATATAGGGTGTTCTATAAGAAACTTTTTTTTTAAAGCCTATAACTTTGCCAAACTGTTTTTCGAATTTTCCAATTTCGAGATATTTAAAAAGAAAGAGCTTTATATTTTACCAATTCAACCAAAAATGTAATATTTAAAATAGGTATACGATAGATTATGTTTAATAAATACTAATCCAATCGTTAGGATTTCTCATTGTGTTCAAATAATTTAATCTAAATAATTGTATATTAAAATATAAGTTTCATAGACGTGATATTATTGCACGACCCCTATATAATATAAGGGTCAATGATTATTAATAATATCAACATAGAGCGTTTTTTGCAGAGTAGCTTAACATACTTAAGCGGCACTAATCACTAAACGATCGAAGTAATTCAAGATTATTAACCCAAACTTCAACTTGATCAATTTTAAAATAAAAACTAGCGAATGCTTACTTGACCACCCAATCTTTTGCTCTATATTTAACAATAACTCCATAACTACATTTATGTAATATTGGCCTCGTTTAATAATAAAGGTTTGGCTTTGAACTAAAACAGTATAATCACAGAAAATCTACATTAAACAAGCTTTCAGAATTTGAAAATCCCATCTAAATTCGCCACTTCGTTTCTGAGTTACAGAATTTTAAAAGTTTCTTTGTCCATATTTCATGTTTCGTGGTATATCTAAGGTCTAACGATAAGAATCTAAAAATTATCAAAAACGTCTAGTGGTATTGACGTTACCTTAGTAACAACCCATAATACAACGGCTAAAAAAATGTATCACCAAATTCGCATAGACACAAACTTTTATATGTTTTACGTGACTTCTGTAATCGCCTCGTATAATATGATAATATGGAAATTATGAAAAATACATTCTATATAGTTGAAAGCAGAGGAAACAAGCTTTAAAAATCCGCAAACTGCCTTTAAAAAACCATATTTCTGTTCAAAACATGTAACTTTGAATATTGCCTAAAAATCTGTGTGTATAAGTTTATATGTGTCCAGAAGTTTAATTTATAATTATTTTCTTTTCCGGGGGCTGCCCCCGTCTGCCCGTATTTTATTATGCATTTAATATGTGGACATGGTGGTCTCTTATGCGCAGACGTTGTTTTTTTTGGAATATTTTGCATAAATGAAGATACTTAGAAATTAAAGTTTGCTTGCAATATAAATTCAATTATTTCACATTTATGTCATAGAGACGTCATAGTGTCATAGTGACAAATGGTGCGCCTTCAATGGTCGGTTCATGAGAAGGTTTAATCGGAATTTTGAAGGAAAGAGCAACCGCTATGATAGTGCAAGAATGTGTACCGTACTTATTTATGTAAGTAAGGTAACACTTCTACATACGGTTGCTCCGTGTTTTTGGTTGGAGAGCTTTAGCCATGGGTTCTTTATTTTTCTTTTTATTTATTTTTATAAATGTTGGGGATTGAATAACATACTTATTTTCGTGGGCGCCAATTGATTTGAATGTAAATGTATTAGAAATATATTAAAGAAATCAATAACTTTAATTTAATTAGTATAACTATGTTTAATATTAGAATTATTTACATATATATATATATATATATATATATATATATATATATATATATATATATATATATATATATATATATATATATATATATATATATATATATATATATATATATATATATACATATATATATATATATATATATATATATATATATATATATATATATATATATATATATATATATATATATATATATATATATATATACACTCCCCGGCACAAAATTCCGTCACCCTAAAATTTTGCCCAATTTTTATGTTTTATAACTTTTTTATTTTTCATCTGATTTTCATAAATTTTTTACCAGTCTGTAGATCAGTTCATTGTGTGTCTTTTTAATTATTGTAATAAGTCATATTTTTCGTCCAGGCAATATTATACAGGGGTAAATCAAAGTGTTGTTTTTTGTCGTAAACTCAAAACACCCTGTGGAAAAATTGAGGCGAATAATTTTGTTTACAAACTGTTTGCTGCCATCTTAGACGTATTGTAAACATTTTGTTTTTTGATTCATCCCATTATCTCATTTCTTCTGCGAGCAGCAAAATTTAAATGAAACGCTGTTAATTTTATCATTTTTAATTAAAAAACATCAACGTTGGCTAAATACGCGGTTATTGTGACAGAATATTTGACAGTACAGTTAATTTAGTGTGTTGTCATCATGGTAACTACAGCAGACGGAGGTAGAATTGTTGCCTTAATAGAGGATGGCCGCAATAAGAGTTATGTCTCCCGTACTCTGGGAATTGCGCGGTCTACAGTTTGTGATGTTTGGAATAGGTATCTACAGACGGGAAACTTTATTAGGCGGCAAGGCTCTGGCAGAAGGAGAATGACCACTCCAGCTGATGATCACTTTGTCATTATGAGTTCTTTAAGAGATCGAGCTACTGCTGTGTATCTAAAAAATGACTTGCAAATGGTACGTCGAGTAAGTGTAAGTGAAAGAACGATACGTAGAAGATTGTTAGAAGCAGGATTGCATTCACGAAGGCCAGCAGTATGTCCAAAATTGCTTCCTCGGCATCGACAACACCGACTGAGATTTGCAAGAGCGCATGCTGACTGGACTGTAGAATAGTGGGGAAACGTACTATTCACAGATGAATCCAGGGTTTGTTTAAGGTCGCCGGATGGTCGTGAACGGGTATACAGACGTAGAAATGAAAGATATGCAGACTGCATCATATCTGAGCGACTGCAATATTACGGTGGTTCAGTCATGGTTTGGGCGGGTATTTCTACCGATGCACCTACTGACCTTGTATTTGTTGAAAATGGAGCACTAACCGCCCACCGTTACATTGAGGAAATCCTCCAAGAAATTGTTGTTCCATTTGCTCCTTTCATTGGGAACCAATTTACATTAGTGCATGATAATGCTAGACCTCACGTTGCACGGGTAGTGAGCGAATATCTGGATGAGGTTGGACTTCCAAGATTGGACTGGCCCGCATGTAGCCCGGATCTCAACCCAATCGAACATCTTTGGGATGTTCTTAAAAGAGCACTCCGTCGCCGTCCTGTGCAACCACTAACCTTGTAAGACTTACGGCTGGCGCTGACAGAAGAATATCAGGCTATTCCTCAAGACAGAATAAGTAATCTTATTAATTCGATGCCACGAAGAATGCAAGCTGTCATTGCTGCGAGAGGAGGACATACACGTTATTAAAATTTGTCTTTGTTAATTAATTTTGTGATATACCTAGTGGATGTTTTTGTTAATAAAAATAAGCTTGAAATCAGCGTTTCATTTAAAATTTTGCTGCTCGCAGAAGAAATGAGATAATGGGATGAATCAAAAAACAAAATGTTTACAATACGTCTAAGATGGCAGCAAACAGTTTGTAAACAAAATTATTCGCCTCAATTTTTCCACAGGGTGTTTTGAGTTTACGACAAAAAACAACACTTTGATTTACCCCTGTATAATATTGCCTGGACGTAAAATATGACTTATTACAATAATTAAAAAGACACACAATGAACTGATCTACAGACTGGTAAAAAATTTATGAAAATCAGATGAAAAATAAAAAAGTTATAAAACATCAAAATTGGGCAAAATTTTAGGGTGACGGAATTTTGTGCCGGGGAGTGTATATATATATATATATATATATATATATATATATATATATATATATATATATATATATATATATATATATATATATATATATATATATATATATAAAATTATAGGTAATAATTTGAGACTCAAGAAATCTCCTTAATTACAAATATTAATAGGTTTTTTGACTAGCGGTGGTATACGTATACTTGACGCTTTACAAGGTTTGTATTATATAAATACAATTACAAAACGGTATCTAAATTGATTAATATATCGAAAATGTACACGAAAATATAGAACGGATGTCTATAAAAAAATATCCATATAACTAAGTCCCATTTACATCCTTAAGGTGGAAGTGGACCAGTGGTGGAAAAGTAGAATATGCCTTATTAGCGACGCTGCAACGGCGGACGTCTATATTAATATGCGTTTCAAATTTTTCTCGAAGAGAAATGTATATTCTCTCATATGTACATATATAATAAATATTTGAATTTGTACCGCAGTAAGAGGTGAAAGGCCTTAAATAGGAGATTAAGTTGTAATTAAAATATGTCAAAATGATATTAAATTATTGGACTCACCTTGGGTGTTGGATGGCCTTATTCGTAACACTTAGCTTAAATTTACTATTGGGTTTTCACTTATGGAAACCAATTATTGCTATTATCCCACAGACGCTAAAATGTTCACTTTTAAAAATACCTCTCTGAAGGTTTACTTCACTCTCCTATCTGCCTAGTTTTCATATAATTAGGAATTCTAATCCGAGAGGAGTAGGGCAGCGCAGAGGTATCTGCTCTGCGTAGATATGTCTTACTGTACCGTACGAAATTCTTTAGGCATTTTTTTTTTAAATGCTACAAATGTGATTTACATTATTCACCAACAAAACTTGTGCTCTAAGTCCATTCAACTGAAGAATGTTATGGATGTGGTAGTAAATACCATTAATTTCATTAGATCCCGCGGTCTTAACCATCGCCAGTTTAAAGCATTTTTGGATGAACTCTCTACAGAACACGAATCATAATATGTGACATATTATTGCGAAGTAAGGTGGCTAAGCAAAGGTAAAATGCTAAAAAGGTTTTATTACCTTAGAAAAGAAATAGCTGATTTTATGAAAATGAACGAGAAAACATTGCCGCAAATTTGTGATCCAACGTGGCTTTGTGACTAGGTATTCCTGGTAGACATCACAGGACACTTAAACGACCTGAACTTGAAGCTTAAAGAACAAGGGCAATTGGTAAATCAGCTGTTCAGTCATCTTAAATCTTTTCAAAACAAAATTCGCTTGTGGGAAACACAAATGAGAAGTAGAAACTGTTTTAATTTTTGAACATTATCCAGCCATGAAAACATTGAATACTGTCTCCTTGCTGATGAACTGGAGCTACTGTCAGAGCAATTCACCGATCGATTTACCGATTTTAAGAATATGGATAGCACTTTCAATATTTTTGAAAATCCTTGAAAGTGTAATGCGGAAGATGCTCCGTTTCACCTATAAATGGAGTTGTTCGAGCTTCAAGAAGACATCATATTTGAAGTCTAAATTGGATGATGTGGAACTAAGCGAATTTTACAGAACATATCTTTCCGAAGAAAATCCACACCTGAGAGTTTTCACACGAAAAATATTTTGCTCATTCGGAAGCACGTATAAATGTGAGAAGCTTTTTTTCAATCATGAAAGTTAATAAAACGAGCATCGTACTCGGCTTACAGATGCTAATTTAGAAAATACTTTGCGCATATGTCCTACTGATATTGACCCCAATATTGATCATCTTGTTTCTCAGCTTCAAACTCATAGTGCGGTCGGATAGCATTAAAAATCATAAAAATATTTCAGTGCTGGCGGCGAACGTGCAATTTTGTATGTAAATAATACATATACTAAAGATCAAAAAACGCCTCAGACCCCGAATATTCCGGACTTCCCACTACCGATAGTGGCGTCATCAAATGAGGGGCCGAGAAATTGATTTTAGGCATAGACTATGATTTCCTTAAACGCCATATTTTTTATTAAAAAATTTACATATGTTTTGTATACTAAAACAAACTGTTTTGTATACTATTTTTCCCAACTATTCCTCCATATAAGCGCTAAAGAGTGGCTCGCTTAATATGCTGGAGTAAAGCATTTTCCGTTGGCGGTATATTCTCAATTGGTTTACTTTTTTTAATAAAAATAAATCTTCTACAGTCATTAATTTGATTAAAGGGAGATGTAGCATCATAGAAAAGAGTTACAAATCTTTGTACGATACGCATAATATCTTCATCAGGCTGCCTTCCAATTAGAAGTTATTCAAAAGCGTGATTAATATTAGGATTTGTCATCCACACTTTCTAAGCTCCTTTCTTGCCTACACCACAAAATGAAGACGCGGTGTCATAACCTGTTACAGAATGAAATATCAACAGAAAGCTACGGATCTACTGTGATAAATGAGAACATGGATGCCTGTTAACCTACGATTTTTCCCTGTTGCAAAATCAATCCAAAGTTGTTGAATATTTCGAAAATTTTAAAAGGCCGACACTGCAATAACCACCACAACATCCGAATCTACCGTTCGAATGCTAATGCAGTTGTTGCCATTATCGGCTGCATGCTTTGCATGAAGAAGAAAGCGTCCATGCGCTTCTTCGTGCCATGAGGGTGAAATAGCTGTGAAATAGTTGGAATTAGTAAATGGACAATAACTGCACCGTCTAGTACTGTGGCAGAAATTTCAGGTTAGGTTTCACCTGTTTGTAATACATCATTTACGATATTGCTCTCCAAACAATGTATAATATCTGACTTGTTAGTGGGCTTCTTTTCTTCCGTGTCTTCCGTTTTCAGATATAGACGGTGGAAAACGTTGTTTCTCATGAGTAAAAAAATTTTCAATATCTGTTTCTCGATTCTGAGAAGCTACATATAACTTACTTATACTTAATCAAATATAGATACTCATATCTAAGTACCATATGAAACATATTTAATATTGCATTTTGCTAAGACTATGGTCCTTATATAAGGCATGGTTCATGCCCATTGCCCTTGCGCATTTTTTCGACTCTTAGTTTTATACCGTCATTACTGATGGTGAGGCTCCGAAATTTTTGGGGTCTGTTTTTTTTTATCTTTGGTATAAGTATAAGCTACAGTCAAACTTCTATAACTCGAATTTTTGATAAGTCGAACAAAATTGGTTGGCAACAGCATTAGCCGTGAGAATTAAAGTAATTTTTACTTGATAACTCGAACTTCTATTACTCGAATTTCTTGATAACTCGAGCATAATAATTGGCGCCAGACTTCGATAAGTCGAATTCTGGGAGGGTAACATAATTTTAATATGTATTGTATTATTGCTGTACAGGGCCGTTCAATTGAAAGTTTTTTAAATTAATGTGAAACAGGCTTTCAGGTAATCAAAACTTGATTGTCAATTTTATTTGTTAGTTTACTAATAATTATTCTATATTTTGAAGTTTTCCTTAAAATTATTATTATTATTATTATTATTATTATGCCGCACTTAACTGAACCGCAAAATATGAGAGCTGTGATGATCTGCAGAACGGATGGTCAATGCAAGCAGTTGCAGATACTTTGAATGTGAGTAATGCATTTACATGTGTGCATTTACAAAATTAAGCAAAAATGGAATGCAGAAGGAACTGTTGAGTACGAGGGGGCCGTCAGAAATTCAGTACTATGGAGAAAGACGAACTCGTCCTTGACCACCTCCGACAGAATCCTTTTGATACAGCAGTGACTGCCTGCTTCTTAACAAATTTTACTGTATCAGAGCATCTGAGTAGAAGAATTTTTCGGCTGCAAATAAAGTTGCTCTGTTGCCACGGCATCGGCACCAGGACCAGAGATTAAACTTTGCCAACCAATTTGTCGGTATGCCACAGGACTTTTGGGACAACACAATTTTTTCAGACGAAAAAGTTTTTCAATCCTGCTATGATGGCTCTGTGCGCGTATACCGCCCAAGAAATTGCCTATATGAAGATCGCTATATAAATCCTACAGCTCGTAGTGGTCGCTTCTCTATCAACGTGTGGGCATGGATATGTTGCCAAGGAGCAGGTGTTACTTGGAGAATCAGAGAGCGTCTTACTGGTCAAAGCTACGTTTGCATTTTGGAATATGTTATGTTACCTTCCGTTTCCATTTTATATCCCGAGAACTTCACTTTCCAGCAGGAAAATATTTTTATTTCCTCTTTCCTTTTTCCATATTTCAATTAAATTTATATTTCAGGATAATTCCTCTATTCACAAATCACGAGTTGTTACTGAATGACTGAATACAAACCATATTAACACTCTGCCTTGGCCCTCTAAGTTGCCGGATTTAAATCCGATAGAAAATGTATGGCACAAATGGAAAAAGACATTTATAGCAGAAATTTCTGACCAACGAACGTAGAAGAACTGTGGTTGGCGATTGAAAATGCCTGGGAAAATATTGGTGAGGATTACACCAGGACACTAATATTGTCTATGAGAAATAGGCTTCAAAAAGTTATAAACGCGAATGGTGCTTGAACCAATATTAATTCATAGTAATTTTCTTAAGTTCTCAGTTAGTTTGTTAATTTAATGGATTTTTTACAAGAGACGTCCTTACCATATAGATTTTCCTTAAATAAATACTGTATATAAAATGCTGTTACCCTATAACTGACAGATACTTCAACCTAAAATAATTTTGAATGTGATCTGTTTACAAAAGCCTGCTTCACAATGGGAAAATATCCAAAATTTCTCATAAGAGTCGTTTACTTTCAATTGAACGGCACTGTACCTATAAGAACAGTTTGATATTTAATTACATATGTAATGTAATAGACGTTACTGGCCCTAAAGACATTTAACAAAGATTGCAGTTTATCAAACTTGCTAAAAAAACTGCAACCACTTGATCAAGGTGTTACACAAAATTTAAAATGTCACTATCGTCGCAGAATTTTGAAAATACAATTAAACTCTAGAAGAGAATAAAAACAATAACATAAGCATTATGTTAATGGACAGTGTTAATGATGTAACAAAAATACATCATCAACACTGGAATATTTCATTGATTTTCATACGTAAACGTTTGGATGATAGAAGTGAGGGTGAAGTACAACAACAATCTGAAGGAGGCTTTGCCAAATTTTCAAAATATGCCAGATACTGTTTGCATATAGTCTTTTGATGACTATATGCACATAGATGATCATACTGTTGCGTCAAAGTTTCCCACAGATGATATTTAAATACTAATGAGCAGTGATGGTTTAAATATAAATACTAATGAACATACCGAAACTGATCTATTTATAATAATTTAAATAAAATTATATTTTTTTAAATTAAAAAGTATTTTTTGAAAATTAAAACAAAAAATCCGCTCGTTAAACAGAAGTAACTGACTATTTTACAAGGAAATAAAGTGCATATGTTTATGTACAATATATGTATGTATTAGTGCATATTATTGAAATATACCCGTTGTAACAATATATGAAATATATTTTCCTCAAATAAATAAATATAAGTACAATTCAATAACTCGCAGTTTTAATAACTCGAACTTTCTTTGTGGCAAGTCATGGTTCGAGTTATCGAAGTTCGACTATATATCCAAAAGGACATGTTCGCCGCCAGCACTGAAATATTTTTATGCTATCCGACCGCACTATCAAGTATCTCATTAATTTTCATTTGATTTTTCTTCTTTTTTTTTTCTTTTTTATTAATTTGCTTTTTATATGTTCAATTATACTATTATTGTTATTAGATAACAAAATGTGTGAATTTCTGTGGCTTTTTTATTCACTACTACTTACTTATTTCTTGCCTGCGGCCCGCGCGCTGATCAAGTCCCGAAATTACGCCCTCAGCTAAGCAAAGGTTGCAATACCTGATGTAAATATTGAAAAATAACGGTAAATGTGGATACAAGTTCTGCAGACTGTTGACTGCAGTATTTAATGTGGTGGTGTCTATTCTGGAGATATGATTAAAAAAATAGCAATCAATTTCCTGAGAAACCAATTTTTAAAAATTTTTAACATAAAATACTGTATAAGAGTCTGTCAAATGCCTTAGCGTATATATCGTCAACTCAGGGTATATATCGTCAACTTACATAATATATTTTAGAACTTATATAGCATAAAATTAGACGCCGTTAT
>CAXKVY010006559.1:7500-25141 GCA_964058915.1 Tetropium fuscum | reverse complement strand
TTGTTTAATTAGGACCTCCAGCTGATTCTCTACAGATTTCTATACCTAAATCACATTAAAGAGATTTTATTCAAATAAATAATATTTTGCGAGAATTAAATGGTGTACAGATAAACGAAACTGGTGCCCAACGTGAAAAGAACATCTATGTGCAGGTAAACTTGTTCGGTGGAATTTAATATGTGTACATCTTATTAGCAAAGAACTTAAAAGCTAATATATATATATATATATATATATATATATATATATATATATATATATATATATATATATATATATATATATATATATTGTTGCAAAAAAAAATCTTGGGTTTGTAGCAATTAATTACATAGAGAAATAAGCAAATAGATGAATAATAAGGAAGACACACTTACCAGTTGCATATCTGGACATATATACGGAAACGAACCACTTAGAAGTTGTACAAGTTCTTTCACCTTCATTGAGTATCTCCAGAGTGAAGTACGATTTATTTTATTGATCATTTATACTTGAATTTAGAATAGAAATATCTCAACACTTTCAGTGACATTTTATGACATTACGGGAACGTTTTTGACGGAACTGACATTTATAGAAAATGAAACCCTATTGTACTATTTATATTTGTCCTATTTGAACATATTATATATAAAAGCATTAGGCATATAGTGATACAGAAGATGTTAAACTTTAAAATGCATATAATCTTGTAGAATCCTAACTATATGCTAGAAAATATTGAATTACATATACAATAGAATTCTGAACTTAAATTCTTAAATTTCCTCTTCAAATGCTTCAGAATTTTATTCATTCTATATCATTCAGAAAACTAAAATAGAGGCTAGCTAAGGCGTTCGATGGCACATTCGTAGGCATATCAAACTCATTGTAAAACTCGTACTTCATCTTTGGCTCATCACAAAAATACCAAAATCGTTCGGGTATATTTACGACAATTCTTGCCTTTTGTAAGAAATCTATACCCAACAATGTATGATTATTTGTCAATGTTGGTAATACAGTAAATTTAACCGTTACCTTCCTTTGCTTAATCATGACGTCAGCATCAGTTTGAAGCACATCTTCTTGTCTCACTTTACCATCTTCATAAGAGATCCGAATACTCGAAGAAGTAAATATATGGCCAGCTTCTTGTAATACTTTGTATAATTTATAACCCGCAATGCTTACTTGAGCACCAGAGTCAGCAAAACCAACGCCATCTACGTCAGCCATGTTAAGTGGCAACATAGGTCGAGCAGATCCTGAAGTCGTGAGTTGGTAAAATGCTAACGATTGTACATGTACAGGTTCTGTGCTTTCACGATTTTTACAATTTGGACACTTGGATCTAGTGACACCTGGTTGTCCGCAACCATAGCATACCAACTTGGGACCAATAGTTGTATCTTGTTTCGCATGTTGAGCAGAACTAGGTTCTGAATGACTTTCCTTCTTTACTAATTTTCGACACTCCCAAAATTTTGTTGTGCCCAAAGTGTTGTGCCCAAAATGTTTCCAACAGTTGCATCGTGGTCTAAGTTTTTTCTCAGAGTTCTCATGGTTTTTCTTACTTGCTACTTTGGGTCCTTGTTCGTTTCTAAATGACGCTTCCTGTAGATACTGCTCAATGTCACGTGATTGTGTGAGCAACTCGTGAAAATTATTAAAATTTCTTCTATGAACTCGTTTGCGAACTTTCTTATGCAGCAAACCATAAATAATGTCTAACTGTTGAATTTCAGGTAAATCGTAAGGTAACTGAGCTATGAGTGCGCGTATGTGGCATACAAGTAAATCCGTCGTTTTATTGTCATGCTGCTCGCGTGAAAATATTTCGCGGAAAATAAGATGCGGCGGAAGTTTTTTCGAGTATGCATCTTTTAATAACGTAATTGCACATTGCCAATCCGTCACTGTTTTCTTTATACCTTGCCACCAGGTAGCAGCAATGCCTTCTAACAGCATCGATAATCCTCGTAACACGTTTTCATTAGAAACGTTGAACAGTCCTTAAATGTTACAATATTGTCTATGAACGCGTCGACATCTGAGCTATCCGAACCATTGAACCGCGCTGTGCATTTACTAAAATTACCTGCAGATTGTACACTGTTCTGAGGCTTCTCGGCACGTTCGCGAACATTCTCTAATAGTTCAGCATTAGACTGTTTAGCAGCGTCGCGCACTTCATTTATTAACACTTGCAAATGTTGGAGTATTAATATTTTAAATTCAAGTATAAATGATCAATGAAATAAATCGTATACTGCTCTGAAGATCCTCAATAAAGGTGAAAGAACTTGTACAACTTCTAAGTGGTTCGTTTCAATGTGTATAGTGGTTCGTTTCCGTATGTATGTCCAGATATAGCACTGGTAAGTATGTCTTCCTCCTTATTCGTCTATTTGCTTATTTCTCTATGTAATGAAATGCTACAAACCTAAGATTACGTTTCACAAAAAAAAAATATATATTTCAAAGCTAATATATATATATATATATATATATATATATATATATATATATATATATATATATATATATATATATATTTCTTTTTTCTCGGAATGTTTTCGTATGCTAAATAAAATATGTTTTTCGAGTCCATCCTATTTTCAATAGAGTACAAACCACGCACCGCAGTAATGAAGACATAAAATCACTGAACCGGCAGCTATTGGACCGATAAAAATTCCTGTGAAGAGTTTATTCTCCGCAGAATTACCAATATAAAATAAAAAGTTTTCCTATAAAGCCACGACGTGGAGTTAACAACGCTAAATCGAACCGATAAATTTCGGTTAAAGGGGGCTGTAGATAGTGGTAGTTTTTAACCGGCAATCAATACAGTACAGTAATGTGGCGATATATGTTTTCGGGAGCGTCTGACAACTGACTCCGAGCACACTTTACGGGGGCATTTATTTATCGGCCTGGATTGCCGCCAAGCCAGAAGCCAACATCAACGCTGAGAAGGTCTCCGGCGTTCCATTGTCCATCTTGATAAATACCGGCGAAGAGCGTTAGTTATAAATTACCGAAATGCTCTCAGGGCTGCCATCGCATCGGCGCTCTATTTCCATTGTTTTCCGCGGGTTGATTGCTTTATAAATCCGAAGCAAGCCAACGAAACGCTAATATAAATTTTTTAGACGATCTTCCGACAAATAGGCAGATATGTCCCCGCCAGAATTGCGCAGAAAATACGAAAACCTTCTACTGATTTGGATGATAAACCACGCGCTGTATCCACTGGGGCATACTTTTTTTCAACACCGTTGGAAGGGCTACGGAATAAATAAGCAGCTTGCTCCTTTTGCAACCTATGTTTCATGTTATACAATTTTACCACGTTCTTTTTAAATGGACCGATAACACTAATTTATTCCCTGGGATTAGCATCTCGCGAAGGATATTTATGATTAAATAACCAAATGCAAAAAAAAATTGGAAAGGTCTAAGAATCAAGAGAGATCATTCTAGATATAATATATAAATGAAAGTTTAATTTTATCAGGTCTAATCTCGTATTTTAATCAAAACCATTCTAACATAAATCTCTAACTACAGCACCATATATCAAGGGTCTGTGTATGAATTTCGGGGTAGTAATAAGGACGTTAAGTCCATGAAAGTGGGTTCTTAATGACCAAAGGCAGACAGCATAATCCTCATTAATATATAGCTCTTTAAAGAAAAACTATAGTGTACCTAATCTCCCGAGAGGTCTATTATTTATACCTAGCAAACAAATACTATTTCCTTTAACATCACTACTTAGTACAAGGGCTCAAAAATATATGAGGTTAGAGGGCAAGTACATTTACAGTAATACTTAATATCAGTTTTAATGTTACTTGGCAAATAATGTTTTTTGATTAATTGGCAAACAAGTACATTGGATACTTTACACTTTCCGACAATAGGATAAACCAGGCATTTTGTGTTAGGGACTGAATACAAAAATTTAGCATGGGCGACGGACCATGGACCACAAAAATAATTGATAGCAATGTTAATAGTATATATTAAAAAAGGATTTTTGAAAAAAATATTATTTAATATTAGGACTACTCGAAGACAATAGTGTAAATATGCAACTCACATTTAATGTCTATTAATATACTATTCAGAACATTACATACATATATTCATTACATATTTATCACATTCCTCCCTTAAAATTTAAAGTAGCTCTCATTAATTCCTCATTGCATAATACACTATTACGTATATCAAATTATAATATACATATTTCTTGGTTTATACCAAATAATAATAATAGTATTTATTGTGAAAAACTATTATTTTACAATTTTACACAATGGGCAAGAGTTCGGCTGGGCGGTTCCTCCATTCATTACAAAACATTTCAAATATTTTAATTTAAAGTAGTCGACTTGGATACATATATATACATGACTACATATTACATATAATACACCGTATTACAATAATTCAGTTGAAAATCAATTTGCAAGTAGTGGTCTTATATACATAACGTACACGTGACTGCATACCGTAACCCCAGTACCGTAACCAAATACAGTACGTATCAACAAGATTTCGTAAATATCGCTAAAGCAGATTCCTGGTTTCGATTTTCTAACATATTTCACTACACTACATCGAAACTACTTACGTGATTCCTCTCTCGTAAAGAAAGCCTCGTCGAATAACAGACTCTATGAGTTTCCGGTAGTCGATGCTCTGAAAATTTATAAAAGCTATTTAGTATGTAGCACATCAAAGGCCACACTGAAGTCTACTAAGCTTAACGCCTGATTAAGATTAAGTATACTTTTATTTGATAAGCGAAAAAACACTTGTTTTGATATACTTGTATATCATCATTTTGATATACTTATTTTGAAAAAAATATTTCTTGAAGAAAACTGGACGACATGTTACAATAAAAAACAGTGAACGACGAGCTTAAAAGTAAAGATTCGAAAGGTAATATTTCATATTTATGTCAAATAATTCATATATCAAATTCTGGTTTTATGTTTTAAATTTTAAATATTTAAACCGCCATTGAATAATTATGAGCTCCCAAATTAATACAATATACCTAGTAGCATATTGCCAACAGTAATAATATCAGAAATGATCTGATCGAACATTATTTACTTGTAATATTAAATTTCCTCTACTTACACAGCATTTCATGTTAAAACTGTACTACAAAAACACACGTCTCTCTCAAATTACCCGGAAAATATTCCAATCCGCAGCATAGATTTGCTAAACTAAGCGCTATTCATTTTGCACTTTTCCAAGCATTCTTTTTTGCAACAATCATTGCTGCGGATTTTATTCGCGGAAATTTCATTGTTAAAATTTCAATAATTACAACGACCTGCTGCCAGGAAATGAATTTATGAGGAAACATTGTTTGGAGAGATCGATGGTAGAACCGGTATATGCACGTAAGGTCGGACAAAATCGTTTTCGTTCTTTTATATTTTCCCGTTCTCTATCCGCTTTGCTGCAAAATTTACCGCAGCTTCTAAACACGAATTTTCGTTGCTTTGTAGGTGCATTCTACGTCGCTGCAGTAAGTATGTAAGATGGCTTCATAGTTTCCTTTGTGAATAAAAATAACGCGGCTATTTTATGGGAGAAGTTGTTTTCAAATGGAAATACAATTTTTCCCCTTGGAAATTGATATGAAACAAAATCATGATACAATATAATTATATTCGCTCTACACGACCAGTGGCGGCTCATGGGGCTCAAGGAAGACTGGTGGTCGTACAAAAATATTTTTAGATTGTTACGTCACACGCCCGATTGTTATTATTATCACAATTCTTTTAAATTACAATTACTTGAGTAATTATGGTCTGAGTAGAATTATAATATTCTACTCAGCTTTTTATAATTTCGACGATGTTACATTAAAGTTATTATAAGTTTGTAAGTAATAGTTTTGGAGGAAATTAGTAAATTAGTAATTTTAAATAGTAATTTTTTGTAAATAGTAAACTGTAATTTTATTGTAATTTTATAGTAATTACATAGATATGGGTTTATTATCGGATGGGTAACCGTGGAAACAACTATTCGGCGACAACTCTAAAGACAATTCACAGACCTTGCATCCAACGCAAGTGTCTTTGGCGTATTGAAAATACCACACACAACTTTTTGTTTTCTGTAGTACAGTACTTGATTAGTTGTGTACTTATGTGTTCTTATGTGTCAAAATAACAATTTTTGTCGGTTTGTGGTGACGGCTGGTAGAAGTTTAGGATGATCGTATGCTGAAAATGATGCATTTATTATGCCCAATTGAAATAGTCGTTAAGAGAAAACCTCAGGCAAAATTTAGAAATTTATTTTCACGGGAAGATGTCGAGAATAATACTCGCGCAATTAAGAAGACTGTTTTATTGTTGCACGTGTAATCTCCTTCAAAATCTTGATGATTACATGATTCGGTTTTGTAAATTTTAATACATTTATTTAAGTAATTGTTGTGTTAAAATAAATTTAGTATGTGACTAAGTAATATTGGTTGTGTTTGGCGCCGATTGCGAAACGAACATTAGGAAAACAGATGAAAGTCAGTCATTTCATCATTGACATTATACGACATGTATTGTAAAAATTAAACCGAAAGCAACTTAAATAAATTATTTAATTTGGAAATAATTAAAATGATACACATCTTAGTACTTTCAAAGCAATCATCAAAATGGCGAATAATATTTTTTTTATATTTAGTTTAAACATTTATTAGGTTTAATGGCACCTGTTACACACATATAACCCAAACATGGCTATTTATTAGAGCTCCTAAAAATCCTTCGAGTTTCACCGCTCGATCAGTTAATCGATCATCCCATCGACCCATCGATCAATTAATATAAACACATCGACTATACATATGAGGCATGTTTAATTTTGTACACTAATACAATAACACTATCTATTTCTCTCTTGTGGTAACTGACGGTAGTTACAAACACGATGGCAAATAATTATGTTATTAAAAATTCAATATTTGGTACGCAAATATTTTCCCAATATTTCTGGGACCGTTTTCGAATTCTCTAGAGGCTGTGCCTTTTTTGAAGGGAAGTTTCACCTGCTCTCATATTTTATTTGGGCATAACAATAATGCCTAACTTGGTAAGATATTTAACCTCCAATGTCTCCATCAAGGTCTTCGAAATCAAGAAATACGTTTCAATTAAAAACATATTTTATTTTTCAATTATTACTCTAAAGTACAATAAAATGAAGTACATAAAAATAGTGTATGCATAAATATAAAAATATTATAATTTTAACATACACAATGTATATTAAGAGCAAAATATAATATTCGTGGAAATAAAAGGGGGAATAAAAAAAATAAAGGACAGTTAGATCGAAATATTTTTTATGGTAACATGTTAGTTATACCCTCATAATCATTCAGCTAACTTAAGTGCTGGCAATGCTCTATTTTATCCACCCGTTATTGGCCAGCCCGAGTAGCATATTATTATTATTATTTTAATTGTAATTCATAAAAAAAGCAGTCATATTTTGGCCCAAAAATGGGTTCCTACAGGTTTTATTGGGTCGCTGATTAGAAGTTCAGTTTTTTGATCAATAATTTTTTTGGTAAAATTTATCGTATTTCAACCCTTTCGCATTTGAAAGATATTAGATCAAAGTTTATTGGACGCCGATTGCGAATTTTAACACAAATAAGTGAAAATCCTGAAAAGGCCCTAGGAAATTGTGAAACATTCATATGAAAACAGAATATGCTGAAAATTATCTTTACAGTCCGTGTATAGATATCTATTCAAAACGTTAAAAAGATTCAACGTTTTAAATATTGTCTAATTCGTCATCAATGACAAAAAACCTTGAAAACGTATAATACACGGTCTTGTAATTACAATTTTTCGAATTTTCCAAGAATATTCCACAATATCTCAAGGTGTTTTTAAGATTTTCACTTATTTACGTTAAAATTGGTAATCGCCGTACTGCGGAAAACGTGAAAATAATATCAGCTTACATATTAAAAAAATTAACCGTTTCAGAAATACAAAGGGTAATCGAAATTTTGTTATTTATTATCTCCTAAGTGAATTAGTTTATTGAAATTTGGCGATACTTTTTTCTTAATAGTAAGTATCGTATTTATTATTCATTTCATTTTCCTGCTTCGTAGCAGTGACGTATGGGTGTTGTTAAAGAGGTCATTGGTGCACCTCTCATGTAGTATTTTTATAATTTTTGTGTGCATTTCTGACATCAGCAATCAAGTTGCGAAAATCCTGTACTTTTCCGAAGGCGTATTTTTTACAAGCGATTTAGTGCTCCTCCCATTACTCGAATTCAGTTAATACTGCAAATAAATAAATTTTAAATTATTTGACATGTTTTTTTGTTAAGCATTTTATACAATTATTAACAAAAACTGTTACGTGAAGTAGTTTTTTTCTATTATTCACAAGTAAATCTTACATATCTATACTTACCAACTTTATAATTGTATTTTGAATCAATTTAGCATCTGTGCTGATTAGCCCCTACTTATACCTACAATATTTACTGCTACAATATTTCCTAGTCAGCCTACAAATAAATCGAATCAGTAATTCGTTTATTTACCAACACAGCAAATTGGGCCATCTCCGTATTTCCTGACCTTGATGACTGGATAGATAAAATAGTGTGTCGAATGTCACGAACCACAAACTATTTCCTAAAGACGGATATTTTTAATACTAAAATTGCTTTTTAGGTTTTGCAACACATAATTCTTGTTAAATGGTACCAAGACTCTCGTCGATGGGGTTTGTCTACGAACCGAATTATCGACTAAATAAATATTACAATAATAATGAATACTTGCAGCTATTGAGCATCATAACAAATGATTCCGAGCGACGCGGTAAATCTAAAAATATTCTCGTAAAACCAAGTGGTCCTCCTTGGGTCATCTTATGCCGTGTCCACGTATATTTATTATTTCGTCCCTGTGATAAAATTCCTGTATCTTAATAATGAAAAAATATTCTTGGGAACCCAACTTGTCCTCGTTATACTATGACCTTAGGACCTTATACTATGTACACGTATCTTTATTATTTTCTGACTGTTTGGTCATAAATCTCTACTCCTGTGGCATTTCTAAGATAATTTTGTAGCTCTCCAGTAGTGGCAGTACGATGGCGACGGAAAGTAATGTTATACCTGTCATCTCGATGGGTTGTTTTCGTTCCTTGCCTTGTCCAGCCCTTCTGGAGTTGCTACTTGTTCCTGGGTATTCTTCAACTAAAGCAACAGCCGGCGCTTCTTCAACCACTGATTGAATGTATTTCATACACAGGTATATAAACACTCAAAACTGACGTTTCCTTCTTCCATAGACTACTTTTAAGTTTCTTTTAATCTACTAATGGTCTAGGAACAGTTTGATTTTGTGACATTTTGTACATTTATAGTCGTTTTCAGCTATCTTGGCGTGTGTATGCATAAATTTATGCGTTACATAAGTTGTTTTTGATCAATTTTCTTATATAGGGTGAGCTTGTAAAGGTTGGAATAAATTCGATAATATTGAATGTATCGACTTGTGTGGAAAAGACCCGGACACGTCGATTTTGTTTTTAGGATGCTCATCTTTTTTTTTAACATGTTTTGATAGGTTTTTGTTTTTGAGATAATGTCGCCACTGATATTTTTTAAATGACAACCTAATTTTTTTATTCAAGTATCTGGTGTAGTTTATTCTGCTCTTTTCAGTGTTATAAAATGTTAGGTAGATTATATAATATTTTCGAGAAAATCGCAATGTAACACAATAAACTTGATTAAATCCTACATAGTTTCTGTTAATTAGTAATAGTTATTTACGTAGCAAGTACCGAAAGTGATATTTTACTGGTAGATATATTCCAGTAAAGGCAAGCTGTAAGTCTAAAACTCCAGCAGAGACACTTTACGGATATGTTGTGTACACTATTATTTCTGCAACCGCCAATAAATATTCTCTAAAATAAAAACTGTAATATACTCAATATGTTGATGCCTAAAAAACATTTCAACAGTTCTCAACAGTAAATAACAGTACATTGTTTATTTGCTTAGCAACTGGCAGTAGAGTCAGTTCTGAAGTATTTAAAAAAGAACAACTGTCACCCCTATAAAGTACAATTAATTCACGAGCTAAATTAGGACGATCATGATCGCAGAATTGAGTTCTGCGAGATCAGTAGGCGGGGCCTAATATAGTAGCCAGCTAAATCTCCCGATGTAACCCCTCTAGTTTTTTTTTGTAGAGTTACTTAAAATCTAAATTCTATCTGAATAGACTATTGAGGAATTGAATTAGATAGAATTAGAACTGAAGTGAACTTGAAGTATAGAATTAGAACTGAAATTAGTACAATCCGACCTGAAGTAGTCCAACAGTAAAGTAAATGTAGGACACTTTTAGCACTTAAATTTAAACTATTTTAGTTATTTTAGTTCATTTTGTTATTAATTCTTAATTCTTATTTCAATATATATGTAGTATTAAGAAGGTTATGATGTTAAATTGCGATTTTCTCGAAAATATTATTATGTAATCTACCTAAAATGTTATACAACTGAAAAGAGCAGAGGAAACTGCACCAGATACGCGAATAAAAAAATTGGGTTGCCGTTAAAAAAAAATTCAGTGACGTCATTATCTCATAAACAAAAACCTATCAAAACATGTCAAACTCAAAAAAGTTAAACCTCCTAAGAACAAAATCGACATGTCCGGGTTTTTTTCCACAAAATTCTATACATTTTATCGAATTTATCCCAACCTTTACACGCTCACGATTTAAAAAAAAATGTTTTGTTTGCTGTTAGAAGAGGAATGTTAAATATATAAATCCTCAGAATAAAAATGTTGATCAATTCGTAACTCAAATTAAATCTCAATTTGTATGTAATATGGTTTCCTTTCAAAACGCCACTGCCGATCTTCGTCCCATTCATAGGGATCATTTTATGGGACGTAGAATTTTGCCGAAAGTATATAACACTGGTCAATTTATCTCTCGTTGAGTGGTAATAATTTCAGACCTATTAGGATTCCGGCATTACGAACAGCATTAGAACTTATTTCATTGAGTTATTTATGCCGATGACATAAAATGCGTCCCTTACCACTTAACGCGAATCCATAAGTTGGAATATTATTAATAATTCATTGGTATTTATGGAAGAAATTATCTCGTTAATATAACGTTGAAATGGCCCTCCCAAATTAGGCCAAGCCAAATGACGCAGCCCGACTAATTTGCGCGAAATGGCACCACTATTTGTAAACAAATCGTTGAAAGTCGAGCAATCATCAGAACTGGGCGAGTTTATATAAGTTTTAGTTCGCCTCAAGACACATATATATAGACCACAGAGTATACAGACACTGTCTTAATACGGTAATAAGACGACGGTGAACGGTAATACTCTCGGGTGTACTAAGAAAGCATATGATTCTTTAAATATAGCACCTCATGCAGTGGCGGCTCGAGACTTTTTGGATGGGAGGAAAATTTGGTAAAATATTAGTGCCAAGTCCAGTGAAAATGTGCTTTTGGCATACTTTGAGGAAAATCCAAAATATGAAATACATTAACGCCTTTTAAAGAATCAGGACATAAGCAAATTTACAAGTCAGTTTCCTTTTTGAGCCGAAGGGTCAAGGATATCGACCGAGAAAGTAAAAAGTATTAACCAGTGAACAAATGGACAAATTTCTCGCAGATGGTTTTGTCTGAGGGTGGGCGGGGGGTTAGACTTGTTAAGTCCATTTTAATTCATAGTAGCGACGCGAAGGCAGTAAGCACGTAAAGGAGTGGGTGTTTGCTTATGACCACACAATAGAAGTGATTATTTATTCTTATCTCTGTACCCGACAAGTAATATTAGTTAGGAAATAAACAATTAATATAAATATTTGTTAATTAATTGTATGGTGGAATTTTGCCCGTACAATATGTAAGATCAGGAAACTTTATACCACGATAAACAATAAATAAATACATGTACATTAAAGTTCATACAGATTTATGAATGTTTAAATGTAAACATTGATATACCTACACGATTTAGTGCATCACCAATTCGAGCACGCTTGATGGCGAGCGAAATCAAGTAAACCCGATTCAACGTCACTAACCCGAGCATGATTGTTCACATCACCGTCCTAATGGTGGCGGTTCACCTACGTTCATTCCTCAGCAAAACGCGCCTAAACAAGTTTTCACTTCAATAAAACGCGTACGTTTTGCAAAAGTATCCCCGTCTTGCAATAGTCAGCTACGTCTGAGATCGACTCCAGTATAGACGTTGCGGGCAATGTGCGAGATGACCTCCCGCCCCGGCCAATTGGACGACAGGATGCGACTTTTGAACTAGTTGCCGAGCCTGTCGGATTAACTATTGTTACTTCCAAAACCAAGAACTATGATCTCTGTTAATAAACTTATTATTTTTGGTATGAAGCATAACAGAAAACTGTATCTATTAAAAGAAATTTATAATGATCGAGGTGCACCAGGGCTACCTTAACCTAAATGGGCTATAGCGTCGGAGTGCAAGCCTTTCGAGGGCGACAATTCTTATTGGTGTTTTAGTTGCAGTTATTAGTTATTTTTATTCAAAATCTTTTCATTTTGGAGCGATATATTACAAATCATAGATAAAACACTAAATATATCACTTCATAAAGTTTTATGGAACATATAATTGGATTATACAAACGAAGACATAAAAGAAAAACCGGCCAAGTGCGAGTCAGACTCGCGCACGAAGGGTTCCGTACCATTATATATAAAAACGGCAAAAAAATCATGTCTATTGTATGGGAGCCCCACTTATGGGTACTGACTTAGATTAAGTACTTGCGTACACCTACCTACTTATGATATCTAATGCCTACCTACTTAAGACAATAATTAATTTCGTCCGACCGGCGACTCCGGCATTTATTAGCATACAATTTCACCATCTGTGAAAATTTCAACTGTCTAACTATCACGGTTCATGCGATACAGCCTGATGACAGACGGACAGACGGACGGACAGCAGAGTCTTAGTAATAGGGGCCCGTTTTACCCTTTCGGTACGGAACCCTAAAAAACAGTACCCTTTAGGTAGGTATAACGAAAATTACTCGGAATAAGTTTAATTTTATAGGAATAACGATATCCGCGTACCTAAGTACATTTAAGTATCCTATTATTGATAACCTTCTATCACAGAAGTACAAAAGTGTGTATATGATGACATTTACTAAAATTTAGGATTTCCACAATAGCGGCATAAAGTAGGACCTTATTCCTCAAATCGGTTTTTGAACTTTGACTTTTTCTAGTTCTGACGACATGTTTGTATAAATTTGCCGCCGTTTGGCGATCACCCCGACCCTGCTAGCTATCCCGAGCATGTACTTATAAATAGGGACCCACCCAATATTTTTAGTAGCCCACGGGCACCGAATATCGTAGAACGGCCCTGTAGTGCCGCCCCCCTTGCCTGCACCAGCCGCTACCGATCTCATGTAGACCTTACCCTAAGTTGTAAGTATACAGTGGATACAATTATTGGAAGTCATTGCCGCCACGGCTACGCCAACACGGCTGAAGCCCTCGTGATATTATGTTTTATAAGGCGTATAATTTTAAGCATTAACGTACCCGCAATCAAGCACGTACTCCGCTTTAAAGCACGACGAATATTTTTCTCGTATCATTTGTCCGTGACAAGCTATTTCATTACGGCCATCCGCAACTGATCGCAAACATATCCGTCCATGTTAACCCGGCGACTGGCGCTATCCGTCACCTGACCAGAACGTGATAGATTGGATCGGGCAGGTCATCAAGAGGATTTTAACGAAACACCTTCACTGTGCCGCTATTATAGCAAAGTTTTCCATGAGGGAAAAACGTGTTTGAACTTTTAATGTCCTATTTGCATAATTTTTCGGTTCTAAGTATTGGCTGATGGGCCATTTCGATAAAAGACCGATAGGCAAAATCAAGCCACACCTATTCTAGTTATACTAAATGAAGCGGTTGTTGTATAAAGGGCACAAGTCATATATTATGTCAAAATAAATTGATATTACTTATACATTGTCTAAATTAAACGTTCGTTCAGAAATTACGAAGCCCAGAAATAAGTAGTAACTATATAAAGGGAAGAAGACCAGGACATGTTTCCTTCCACTATTAAATTTGTTATAAATTATATTATTAAAGTTTCGCGGACGAGCGAACCGTTTCAAACAGGTTCAAAGTCGTACAATTTACAAGCGACAATGGAGATCCCAGCGCTCGACCGCATGATTGCCGACGCAACGACTACCGAATATTTTAGGTTGTGACGTCACAGCTCGTTTCGGACGGCTTCAATTTTATCGCTGTTTAGATCCTTCATACTGATCGCGCGAAATTAGAAATCTTATTTTTTCAAAAGTATACGTTTTATTACAATGTTACGCTATGTTTTTAGTATTATATTTATTTTTAAAACTTCAGGCCCTTTAAGTTCCCTATTGTGACTGCAGGTAAATTTTATACTTATTATGTTTTACTTTGTAGAAATAGGATTTTTTTTTTTGGAGAAATGCAGAAACATTTATAGTAGATTTAATATTTATTATATACAGAATCTGGACTGCAAAGAAGCACGATTTAATATGCTTTTTGAAGTAGATATAGCGAAACGTTGGTAGCGGATTTCTTCCAGGTTTTCCTCTTCCATGTTGCCACCATATAAAGCAACGAGAAGCCGTGCTCCAGCATCTGTGATGTACCCTGGTGTTGCATCCTGATATTTGAAGATGCTAATGGTGGCACTAAATCTTGCGGTTTTCTGGACAAGCGAACAAAATTTATTTTTTCCTTGGTAGAAGATAGCCGATGTCTTCGATAGCGAATGTTCTCAGCCACTTCTCTATGTTTTAAACTATTCGCTGCATATAGTCTTTCAGGAATTCTGCCTCTTATTGGTTTGCTAATATATATGTTACTTCAGATGGTGCTAGTGCTGTCAGCGAAACAAGAAGATCGACGTCTGCGCCAACGACGAAAAAAGCATTAAATGTTGAGCACATGGAAATTGCGGTGCTGACAATCAACACATCAGCATATTCTGGCGATAGAAGGTCCCCCCACTTTTACGTCCAAATATGTAAACCGATTATCAATAAACTATCAAAGTTAATACAAGGGAAAATTTCAAAATAATTCTTAAATATCCCCCACTTTATTGACTCACGCGCTGCCCCTGAACACTGTAATTTAAAATAGATATCGCTATATAATCTTATTGCGGTGGGAAAAGACATTATAAATAAGTGAACTTAATTTGTTCTTACTAAATTTACCGTTCAAAATAGGGTTTACTATTTACCGCTGTAACTTTATATTAACTGTAATTAACATATTAGACGATAACGCTGTAACTAACATATCAGACTTACAAAAAAAAGTAAAGGTAGGGAATTTTGTGTTCTCTAACTTTGTATTCTTCCATTTTTGTCGTTACTTCAACCGTTGCAGAATTATTGAAAAACAAATTTTTTGTACCTTTGAACTTTGAATCAAGTTGGCGGTCCGGGGGCCTCCCCCCCCCCCACCAAGGTGAAAACTTGGATTTTTTGCTAAGGCCTAGACCTTAACAACATACTAAAAAAATATTACTACACCACCTTTTGCAAGGTAAAGGTCCTTTTTGTCCTATACTGACTGAATTAATAAGCACATTCGAATAAGAAATATTGTATGACACACAAACGAAAAGCGGTTTTTCGGACTCCTACGAATTGCCCGAAAAACTAGATTTTTCGTACTTGTGACATAAACTACTGTTTTAGATTTAGCACTACCGTAGACAAAATATAGTATGCAACTCATAAAAAAGTGTTTATTGCACTCGACGTGCTTCCAACTCGGCGGCCTAACGGTCTCGTCAATATCATGTCGTCAATTTCCCGTCGCGTGCAATAAACATTTACTTTTTGCACTTGATGTATTAATAACCATTAATGGTGTTTGAGGAAAAAAATAGTGTATGCTGTATGTACTAAAAGTGATTTTATTTTGTTAGAAGGGGTGGATAATGACGCCAAAGGTGATAAATTAAAAAAAAATAACAAATTAAAATGTCACTTTTGGCACATATATCATAAATAAATATTCTGGCAAAATGACCATATATATCGCTAACGTTGTTGATAGTTTATTTAAATAATTTAAAGCCAAATAGAATAGAAAGTTTGGGTTTATTTTGTTAGATGTACTTCGTATATTTGAGTTTTTAGAAAGGTCTTTATCAAAATGCAGGATTGGATTATGATGATATTTAGTCCCCATAACCTATACGTAGTATATTTATTTCTTGTCATCTTATATTTGGTTAAATCATAGCGTATTCCGACGGAAGTGATGTGATTATCAACGCATTAGTAGGTTATTGAGTCGCTAATCTTCGGTAATTTCTTAAAATGATTAGTACTAAGTTCCACGCCCAAGATTGACAAATTTATAGTACTCAGCCTATTCGAATGAGGGTTGAAGTGATTTACTTGCATAGGCATATTTCCAGAACGTTCAAAGCCACAGCATCATCTATCGCCTAGCCTACTACTACCGATAAATATGTTTGATTTATTAGTGGCCGGCTCCTATATATTAAATTTTCACAAGTACAGTGGTTTGATATGATTTATCATTTCGGGAAACAATTATATCGCCTTGAAGAACCGCGATAAGGAAGAGAATTTGATAAATGGAAGTATAATAGTCAATCCCCGCACAATTTTTGTTTTATAATATATTTATGGAGTTGAGGATTCGTTCAGGAAGTCATTAATCGCTTTCCCAAACATTAGACTCCATTGTGGAATAATACATTAGAAATCAACTGCCCCGGCGGCGGCGAAAGGATATTAATAGAACTTCTGGTTTAGAAACGAAGAGTTCTTCAGATTTGCGCACACTAATTAAACGTGTTGGAAGTTAGTACAACTTTTGAGAGAGAAGAATTTGAATCGGGAAAATTGTAATAACAAATTAAATTACCATAAAAATGTTCGTCTCAAAGACTTTTTCCAGGAAATTAGGAATTTAAAAAGAGGAAGTTAAAGTACATTTGCACGACGACTCCCTTCATGCAAATAATTTTCAATAAATGTGTAATACTTTTCATGTTAGTCACGTACCTGCCGTCGAAGGAAATGGGAGCAACCATGGGCGGAGATAAGTCTAATGGCAAAAATATGGTACACTAATAGATACACATTGCCTATATCAGACAAATGAATCAGGAAAATAACGCGGTACAAATTTAGTGCCTTTTACTCAGAAATCTTACCGTCTCACATATATTTATATATGTATACCCCCTTTATCAAAGACGTCCATGACCTTAGATTAGTTTCGCCGAGACTTCCACTGAAATGGGTATATTTAATATATTTGCCTTCTTTAATATTACCTAGAACCTAGATGATAATTGTGCATCGCACTATGAGTATATTTGGAAGTGATGGAGAGTAGATAAGGAAAAAAATGAGAAAAGAGATGTAAATGAAAATGAAATACTGACTAACGTGGGATTACAAAAAACACTTTAAAAT
>CAXKVY010006559.1:0-2500 GCA_964058915.1 Tetropium fuscum | reverse complement strand
GCAATTTACAAACAGATTCAAATCATACAAGTATAATATGAAAATGAGAGGCTCTCCCTTGTGGCAAATCAAAATTAATATTTGCTCCAGCTGAAAAAACATCCTTTCATTTTACTTGTTTCCATAGTTCTGTCAGATAAATAATCAGATAACCACCTCATAACATATCCATCAAAACCATATTCCTTCAATGTAGATCAATAGTTTTAAATGCCTTTGCAGATCCAGAAATACAGCTATTACGTAATTGTTCCTATATAGATCTCCTATTTAAAGTTATAGTTAGCTACAAGGCTGATTCACAAGAGTATTTTCTATGAAGAGCATATTGGTTATTTACTAAAATTGCATTTTTACGTATGGTAGTGTATTTATGAGTTTGTACTCACTTGATTTTATTATATTATTTACTTTAGGAATGGGAAGTACTGTGCCTACTAATTTTCAAGTAGATTATTCGTAAAAATTAACAGCGTTTTTGAAAGGTAGCCTTTGGTATTTTATTACAGGTCATATCAATTCCAAGAATCGACTATGGTCAGGAATCAATTATTCCCAAACTACTAGGGCTTAAAGATTAGTAACATAAACCTAAGTCATCTGAAATAGTCAATAAAAATTACCTAATTCCAACCAAAATGTTTGCCAATGTCATTTCCTATAAACTACATTTTTCTCAAATTCTTTAGAATAAGTTAGATCAGATAGTTTCAAATTGATGAAATTCTAGTAGCAATGTAGTATTTCCACTGTAATTGCCAGTTTCGATAGATTTGATGTATGGCTTCCATAAATTGTTTCAATAATACAAGAGAACGAATTTGGAAATTTGCAAGGGAGCACAATTTAATTTGATTAAAAATATTTTATATTTTTGCCTTGAGATGAAGTACTCGTAATTACGAGTAGTCAACTTTTATCAAAACCCATAAGGATTTCATATTATATTCATAAGCATTTGAATGTGCGGGCCCCCAAAATTATGTTCTATGGCAAGAAATACGTAGGGATCATTAAAAAACTCGCCCGTGTTTTAAAAATTCACCTGAAACTCTCTGACAACTGAACTATACGTGTCTAACGGCAATTCAGTCCATACAAAAGGCATTCAATTAATAACGCGTATAAAGTCCCGCGGTCTCAAGTCGAGATAGAAAATGGAAATATAAAATACAAGATTACGCGCATTTATACATATATTTAAGAGTACGAAATATCTCCGTTTACGTCCCATTTGCTTAAAACGTCTGAAGCAAATATATTCGTAAGTCTCTTAGGTAGCCGGCACTCTTAAATGTCTGCTTCGTATTTTATATTTTATAAAGTAGAGAGAGCTATTCGTCAAGTCCATAACCATCAACTCTGAAGCTGCTGTGTAAGTTGACGCAGGAATATGGATGGGACTTCATTTTCTCCGACCAGACAATATATTAATACTCGAGTCGAGTGATCTCAAGTACTGCCAGGATCTAAAAGTTGAGTGTGTCATCGGTGCCTTCTCAGGTGACACTTAACGAATAACTGTCGGACCTTGCCATATGAGGTAACCATCCATAATTAACATGGATTCTCTACCTCTAACTGCGAGAAACAAATGAATTATTTCTATGAATATAAATTCATACATATAAATATTAACGATTGTTACCTAAACTTTTGCTTTAAAAACATACACTTTTTTTAAACAAATACGGTAAAAATTCTTGATATTCTTATATGTATGAGTATACTGTTACTAACTGTTGCAAAAGAAATTGAAAATGAAAACGGTATTTCCTAGCAACATGGGAAAATATAAAACAGCAGGTTTTCCTATTGCAACAAAACTAGTGAAACCATAAAATGTAACAATTAGCTGGCAGACAATTAAATAACGTATTTTAATAAAAGGGAGCCAATTAAAGCCCTGTTCACATATCAATTATGTCCTACCTTCAGATCTCCCAGTTGATTATTATTAAACGTTACGGCCAGCTACAAAACAACCCTCCAAAGCAATTTATGGAGTTATAAGGAACAATATTTCTAATATCTAACATGTCTAATTATCTAATTTCTCTTACAATGTCATATACAAAGCCGTTTGTAGGGACAGCAGTTTACTTTATTGCCTGACGCGGTATCTTTGGATCCTCCACTTATTATTATTAATTACGTCAATTACAGCTTATTAATCTCGAGATACTTAATGGCATCAATCAGTTAATCAAGATTATATTGTTACAAGCAACGCTGTATTTAGTTAATTAACTTTAAAGTAAGTTGGCCTATTTAATATTAATACATTTCTGATTTTACCTCCCAGAACGATATTGTAAGCGTAAATAAGCTAACTTAATAATACGACTGGGACTCTGCCATCAAAAGCCAGGAAAGCGTTGAGACGCAGCAAATTAAAAATTCCTATTCACAAAGAGAGCACAATGTTGAGGTCTTGCAAAAGAACAGTGCGCGCAAAAGTTTTATAGGAACCACACATCCTCGCCTCTCGATTGTGTAT
>CAXKVY010006558.1:0-18162 GCA_964058915.1 Tetropium fuscum | reverse complement strand
TATTGATATATTGATATATTGATATATTGATATATTGATATATTGATATATTGATATATTGATATATTGATATATTGATATATTGATATATTGATATATTGATATATTGATATATTGATATATTGATATATTGATATATTGATATATTGATATATTGATATATTGATATATTGATATATTGATATATTGATATATTGATATATTGATATATTGATATATTGATATATTGATATATTGATATATTGATATATTGATATATTGATATATTGATATATTGATATATTGATATATTGATATATTGATATATTGATATATTGATATATTGATATATTGATATATTGATATATTGATATATTGATATATTGATATATTGATATATTGATATATTGATATATTGATATATTGATATATTGATATATTGATATATTGATATATTGATATATTGATATATTGATATATTGATATATTGATATATTGATATATTGATATATTGATATATTGATATATTGATATATTGATATATTGATATATTGATATATTGATATATTGATATATTGATATATTGATATATTGACTATATTGAATATTGACATATTGACATATTGACATATTGATATATTGATATATTGATATATTGATATATTGATATATTGATATATTGATATATTGATATATTGATTATATGATATATTGATATATTGATATATTGATATATTGATATATTGATATATGATATATTGATATTGATATATTGATATATTGATATATTGATATATTGATATATTGATATATTGATATATTGATATATTGATATATTGATATATTGATATATTGATATATTGATATATTGATATATTGATATATTGATATATTGATATATTGATATATTGATATATTGATATATTGATATATTGATATATTGATATATTGATATATTGATATATTGATATATTGATATATTGATATATTGATATATTGATATATTGATATATTGATATATTGATATATTGATATATTGATATATTGATATATTGATATATTGATATATTGATATATTGATATATTGATATATTGATATATTGATATATTGATATATTGATATATTGATATATTGATATATTGATATATTGATATATTGATATATTGATATATTGATATATTGATATATTGATATATTGATATATTGATATATTGATATATTGATATATTGATATATTGATATATTGATATATTGATATATTGATATATTGATATATTGATATGTCAGATATATTGGTATATGCAAAGCGGATATCAATATATGTCAGATATATCAATATATCTGTGAAGAACAGATTCAAAATATATTACTAAAACTATTATACATTGAATGGTATTTGGTAAGACAAGAATTATTATATTATATAAAGTACATGCAAAGTAGAAACAAAAAACTGGGTTTCAAATTACCTAGATGAAGCAAAATATAATTATAAGTAGGTAAAAGGTATATATATATATACTAAATAAATAGTGAATTATAATCACAGGAAATAAGTATATTCAATGTATGTTTTTCTGTGATAACACTTTTTACATACTCAAATTTTGAGTACTTCGAATATTTATTGAGGTGTCATACTTTAAACACATATACCTAAGTACATAGTACCTTCGATAGTACCTATGTAAAAAGTATGTTACATACTGAAAAGAGTAAGTAACGCATATATGTAAAACGTATATTCAAAATACGAATTGTGTTATCTGGGCACCTGCCCCCACCTTACAGTGGCGTCTCCTCATGAGGCAAGGGATGCTGAACCCTTACAATTTTGCTAGCCCTTACAATTTGATTTCTTATTATCTTCTTAAAAATATTTAAGTACTTATCTAAATTATATTATATTTATATTAAAATTAGTTTAGGTTTATTTATTTGTGATTATACAATAGCTGTAAAAATATGAGCACCTAATTTCAATAATTTAATTGAATAAATACTTGTGACGTGAACGCAGCGCCAACGGGGTTTAAGGCGTTTCTAATCGGGGAATCTCGCGGAGTAATCGTGCACATTCAACCTTCGGGAAAGTCGAGGCACTTAAAGACGCGCGGGGCGTAAGTAGGTCAAGTGCAGTACTAGATAAGTGAAAGTCAATTGTACATTGTAATTGTTGTGCTGTCAAGCACAACAATGTGCTGCTATATTTAAATATGGATAAACTGGAGGAAATTAACAAGTGCGATGATATATAGTAGACTGGCTTGTAAGTAACCCATTTAGTATGCTGTATATTGTTTTTTTTTCAAGAAACTGTTCCAAAACAGGCGTGTTTCCTTTTCAATGGCTCACCCTGTATTTATTTTGAATGTTTGAAATTTTCGTCACTTCTCGGTTTTTGGAACCCTTTTATACAAGTCCACTAAAGATAACATGCTTATAATAAACTTGTACACCATACCAAGCTATTAACTGTTTTACTATTACATATATTTACCTAATTGTTTATAAAATATTTCAACAGATGCTTAAACATTATTTCGCATAAATTATCACAATAAAATGGACTTAAACAAAGCTTTATATCTTTTATCTCTTTTCAATTTTATTGATAACAATAGTTAAACGATATTTTTAGACATAATATGAGATAATACAGATGTCTCGTCTTATCTCAAATCGTACCTACCTCAATCAATTTCTAAATGTTTTTGTAATTCCAATTTGCCTTTTGCCAACAATATTTAGCTATCTTCTAAATTACCTACCTAGTGGAGATGAACAAAAATCAAACATATTGTTGTATTTTTTCGGTCATTTGGCTACAATTTAACCAGTGGCGTAGCCCCGAGGGGCCGCTGTTTTCAAATTTCTTTCCTTTTACGGAAAATAAGCAAAAATATAAAATATATTTGAAAATAACATCGGCAGACTGAGCTGAGGCCAGAGATATAGACACCGTGCGCGTGTACATGTGGCGCACTATATTACTTACATTATAATCAATTGGATCTGTTCAGAGCAAAATTTGCAATTATATTCTGAATAGAATATAATTGCAACAACATAGAAAAAAAAAATTTCATGTATGATGATAGACTTAATCTAATGGGAATGAGATCCCCCTGCAGCATCAAAAGACAATGTGCTTATTTAAAATTCACATATAAACGTATCTATGGTAAAATTCAATGAAGAGTTACTGTCTTTATGTAGCATAAGAGTGCCAAACTATGCAACTAGATCGACTGGACTACTTTACTCAAGCCAATACCTATCGCACAAATATCGGGCTTTACTCTCCTGCGAGTGAAATTGTAAATGCTGTGAATTCACTATTTGTTATATTTACGGGCTTCATATTTTTGCATTTTCTCTTAATTGTATCATTTAGATTATACCTGTAGATACGAAAATATATTAACAAAAATTAATTTCAATGATAGACAATACAATCAGAGAACATCATATTTTATGTACCTGTGTTACCACCAACCTACCAACATAAATTATTATTACTGTCATTTTAATTTAAAATCAAAATTAAAAAGTTAAATACAAATTTGTTATAAATTGAATCAAAATTTGTTAAATATTAATTTTCACTTTTTTCCACTGAAGTGGATAATAAAATCTGAAATAAGTTTTTTTTTATTATGCTATTATACGGATTCTAAAAAAATATCGTCTCAACGATAAGTCAACTTTTAAGGGTATTTCTGAGTAAATAAAAATATATATAGTTTTTGTAATCTTGGCACAAATTATAATATTTGACACATAGGCCTGTATGTGTCAAATATTAGGTTATTAATATTAGGTAGCCTAAGAGGGCCTAGAAGTGGAGAACCCTAGGGAGAACTTTTGGTAGGCGAAAAGCCTCGAAATTTTGGCACTTTTTTCAGTTTTTTGGATATAAAACGACA
This sequence comes from Tetropium fuscum, assembly GCA_964058915.1. Lineage (NCBI taxonomy): Eukaryota > Metazoa > Arthropoda > Insecta > Coleoptera > Cerambycidae > Tetropium > Tetropium fuscum. The sequence goes on along the minus strand of CAXKVY010006558.1, from coordinate 14,253 downwards.
CCGAAATCAGAAAATTTTATTCTTTCCAAAATGAAAGTAGACAAAGTTACCTACAAAATCCACTGGTGAAACCTAATTTTATGTCATCCTCCCATGCCTACAGGACAAGGCAAGTTTGACGAAATTTTATAATAAATCGTAAAATGCATGATGGCATTATATATTTTTATGATGATGTATTGATGACATGATAATATTGATATTGATAAAATTTATAAAAAGTCGTTTTTGCGAGTAGTAGTGATAATGCGAGTACTAGTGGTTCTAAAACCAATAATTCCAATCGTAAGCAACCGAATTTGACAGGAGGAGAACTGAAAATGAACAAAAATGTATACGGAGGAATATTCTTAAGATAATAAAAAAACCATCACAAGTACACTTAAAAACAATGTTAATAACTTTATTATTATATTTTGGATATTTTAGTTAATTTTTTTTATTCTGCCCCCTCTAAAATGATACGCCTACGGAATTTCGTTCCCTTAGCCCCTCATCTCCCTGAGCCGTCCATATGCTGGTGATTAATCTCTCCACAGTATTTCGGAACCGGGGTATAGCAACTTTCCCTTTTATTTCCGCCCAAATAAGCTCAATTGGGTTCAGTTCGCAGTGATATGGAGGCAATCGAATTATCTCCATTCCTCTTGCTTTGGCCATTTCATACACCACATACTTCTTGAAAGCTGAAAAATGTTGCCTTGCCAGTGTCAATAATTCAAATTTAAGTAGTGAATCATCGTGTTCAATGTTTCTTTCTTCTAGCCAGTCTGTAATTTGCCCTTTCCGCCATGCAGTTGTGGTCAGCCGTTGTGTTCTACGAGAATGATAAGATTATATTGTTCTTTAATTTAATTTCCTATATTAGGATAATTGCGCGCGCCACTGTGACTATTATTTTTATTTAATACAACAAGTTATGTTGTGTTAAAAAATATACGATGCGTTTTTTAATGAATTTTTCAATTGACCATATTAGTTTGGTTATGATCTCAAATTGGCGCGGTAGTTTAAAAATTAATGTATTGATATCTTATGGGGACTCAAGTTCAGGGCGTTGTAGACGTGATATAGAAAGTCTCTTAGTGAAAAAAGTTGAATAAATACATTGACGACATTGATCGATATTTTATTTGACTGAGAGAGTGTTAAAATATTGATTCAACAAATCAAAATAAAAATATTACCAATTTTAGAAGGCGATGTTTGTATGAAAAACGTATTTCGTTGCTTGATCCAATGGTTCAGAGGGGAAAGGGTTTAACATATGGTCCTTCACAGTATCTGTGTAGGTACTGTAAGGTTTTGGATAAACTTATTTAATAAGAGTTTCTAACATAATAAATTATAATTTCATTGTGTTAATTTAAAAACCGGCAATATTTGTGGCAACATCGCTGAATTTGGATTATATGTGTGTCCTAGGTAACTTCTAATCTCATTTTATTTTGATTTACCTATTTCACGTTTTGCAGTTTCCATCACAGACTTATCTGTTTTTTTCTGATTGCAAATAATTGATTTTAAGTGTTGGTTAGATAATGGGTGAAAATAGAGTACCTACCTTATCAAACTCGGAACCATAAGTGATTTTTTCCTAGAGGCCAGAATATGTAGTCTAAGTTAACTTAAAATCTTTTCAATTTGATGACTAATAAAATTTATTAAAAATATATTATTCAGTATCAGCATCAACTGATGTATCTTGTTCTGGGTTGCCCCGACCTGAACAGAGTATTCATATGTAAGGAATAAGTGCAAAAAACTATTCGATCGAAAGGTGATGCACAATATCATTGTTTTATAATACCAAGGCTTTTCCATTATTATCATCAAGTTTGCTGTGCGGTATCTGTTTAGTTAGTTAATGAAAAACCTTACATAACAAAAAGTCCATATAAATAATAATCCGGTATCTAGGTTGCTACTTACCGGATTATTATTTATATGGAGAAATCCATGTTTGAGCCCATTTTTTCCATTATTCTTTCATAAAAGTGTACATAGTAGGTATATTATTACATCATTAATGTAAAAAATCGATAAACATTGACCAAAATAGTAATAAACAAATAAACTACCCACCGGAATATCATAACATAACCCTTAACCTTAATTTTAGAGCTGGCCTGGCGCTCTTGCGTAAGAAATGTTAAAGCTAATACGCGACGTACGTCCATGGAAAACAGACAATTTAACAGACAAGTTAAGCATTTTTAAAAGCATTTTAAGCATTTTTAAAAGCATTTTAAGCATTTTTAAAAGCATTTTAAGCATTTTTAAAAGCATTTAATTAACTGATAGGTCTAAAAAAAATATTTGGACTTGAATTGTAGAGAAATATGTTTTAAGTTTGACGTAAAATAGGTTTAAATACTATGAAATGCCCAAAACCCGAAAAATTCCCATCTGAAAATCACACTTTTAAATCTCCCATAAGAAATACATGGTAGTCAAATTTGCTGAAGTGTGTTTAGGAACCCGTTTCAAATTTCGCGCCCAGATTTTGATAACCTAACTAATATGGTCAATTACTTTAGATAATACTGATAAAAGAGCAATTGGGCGATTATTAGTGGGGCTATTTTCCCCCCCTTTGAACCCCTTGGTATTATAATTTATGTTTTTAGATATTCGTGAAAAGAAATATTAATTAAATATATCATGAAATCTATTATTTGAGATGGCAGTTCTTTCATTATTTTTGATGATAAATTGTCAATTCCTTAAGATACTTTTCTTCAGCAATCAGGAATATCCTCGAATTAATTTCAGTACTTTAATGAATAATATATAGGTATTTTGAACAGTTGGACAAAAAAGATTGTTTGTATATTGTGTGGAAAATCAGTGTTTTATGTCACATTCGAATAATTTTTTTGTCTCTAGCAAAAATCGACATTCTCACACGCCTTTAAAACACATTGACTTTGTCCACTAAATACAAAAATATATATTTTCTATTATGCGCCAAACTTATTAGAATTTAGAAAATAATTATATTACAATAATTATTATACATTTATCTAGACATACCTACATTTATCTAGAATATTCTAGAACTTAGATGTTAAACTTTAAAATGTGTAAAATCCCGTAGATTCTATTAAAACAACTACTTTTCCTAGCTATACGCTAGAACATATTGAACGATATAATAGAATCATAAACTTATATACTGAACTGATACTGAAATTGCTTGTTTGGCTAAAATTAAAATAATTTTTTGACCTTGTGTTGGAATTAATTGTTTTTTCGAAATTTCGAAAAAAATCTTATATTTCATGCTGGAATCGAAAATATTAAGTAATATGGATAATATAATATCTAGACTTATTGAATTCATTTTTTCAGATGAGCGACTCCATCCAAAATACGGTCATACCCAAGGCCAGTTTGAAGAGATGTTACTTCTGCGAAAAGCTCCTGACCGTACCCCCAATAAGATCCGTATCTCTGGAAAGTGAAGATTACCAATGCGGCAGATGCGAAAATGTTACAATAACAAGATACACTAGGATTACGCTTTTCGAGAATGTTGCCGTGCACATGTTATTCCCCTGCACGTACGATGGTTGCACACGAAATATCCCTTGGTCGCAGGTGAAGAGCCACGAGAAAGAATGCGCTTTTAGAACGATTCAATGTCCTGTTTATTATCAACAGTGCGAAGAAATAATTCAGGTGGAGAAGATAAAAGAGCATTTTCAGAGGAATCATCCGCATAATATAAAACAGTACAAAGAGGCGTGGTCTTTAAATAACAGGGATGATTATATATTCTTAATGACCGTCCAAGGGGTGCACTTTCTCGTTTACGTACTTCACACAAATGGTAGGCATGCAATAAGCGTTTTTTCTACATCTGCTGCTGCGAGTAAATTCACCAAATATGATGTAAGAATGAGCAGCAGATCGGAATTCGTAATGATATTCGAAAATGGCAAGATCCTATGCTATGATGAAAATCAGCATTGCTACAAGTGTATCTATGGCACATGTACAGCTAAGCACCATCCTTACGCAAACAGAAGCTCAGAAATGAACCTCGACGAGTTTACACATCTCAATAACCGGTTAACAGAGGAATTAATATGTTCGGATATAAAGTACACTATCAACTTGCTCGAAGACGATGCTCAGACTTCAGTACCTGAAGGTAACTCGCAAGCAGCCGAGGATGCGAGCCATGTTCTAAAGGAACAGATGGTATGCCCCATTTGCCAGCTGTATTTAATCGCGCCTATTTTTGTATGTAGACTGGGCCATACGGTGTGCAATTTATGCAGGCCCAGACTGAGAGCTTGCCCAACATGTAAGGCGGAACTGGGCTCCTCGAGAAACTACCATCTCGAAGGAATTACGGAAATGATAAATTTGCCATGTGAGTACAAAAATAGAGGATGTACATATTCAGGCAATACTGAAAAGATTGCAAAGCATGAGTTTGATTGCCCCTACTCTACATAAATCTGTACGCAGATATACACCCTGTATATTTGCCTAATTTCATCCTTACCTTACTGAATATTAATTCAATTTTTTATGCTAACTCCTATTTTTCTAATGTTTAAATGTACCTATCGCTGATAATATAATATAAGAAAATAATAAATGTCGTGTTTTGTCACTTGACCCAAACATAACTATATTTGTTGAACACCTGCAGATAGAGCTTTTAATGATAACGTTTTTTTTATTATTATACAGTGCGTTAGAAAAGGACCGGATAAATTCAATATTTTTTAAGATTGACTTTTCTGATAAATATCCTCAGACACGTTGATTTTTATTTTAAAATCCGCTAATTTTGATCTAACATCCAATACAATGGCGCTCCAGGTGTTATACAATCCAGGTGATACTTTTTTTTTAAATAGCAACACTATATTTTTCCAGTAGATTCTTGTAGACGAGCTCTTGATGAGTTCGGCAAATATAGCACACTATCCCAGGCAGCAGAGTGACGTCATTTTCCCGTGATATTTACGTGACCCATTACGTCGAAATCACCAATATAATAACGTTGTAAAGACGTAAAAATGACGACAATATGTCTCATCGAAATGACGTCATCTAAAGACGTCATTTTCACGTCAATCTAGATAATATATAGACGACTTGTTTAAACAGATTCTACAAACTTCCAAACGTATAAACAGTAGTACACCTGCATAATAAATAGTCTTACAAAATAAATATTCAATTTTCGAGTTTTTATTCAGTTTTTATTCCAAAAAAATTCATCCACAATACATGTTATGCAATGATAGTGTACTTTTTGCATTGTATGAAAGTTCTGTATTCTAGTTTTCCGTTTTCTTTACCTAATAGCCACATATATGACGTACATTAGACGTTTCCTAGATGACGTCGCTAATACGTGTAAAAGAAAACGTTTAAAACACGTGTCCTTTTGGGGGACAATCGACGAATGACGGGTTACACTACAAATCAACGTGAATGAGACGTCAAGTGACGTCACTCTGCTGCCTGGGATATTTGTTTTGAGAAACAGATGTTTAAACGAATTAATAAAAATATGTGTGTTTGTGTTAAATCACCATAGCCGATCATAGAGTTAATATAGAGTTCTTTCTTTTTAGGATAATATTTTTGCTTCTAATAATAATTAGCAACACTTATGACAGTGACAATTTACTCTGTCATCTTAGTGTTTTGTTTCAAGCGAGCATGCTGCTTCCTATTGTTATTTTATTGTATTTTTGTGTACCATTACGTTAGTCGGGACCTCCGTAAGGTCCCGACGGTGAGGCCAGGAAAATTAAAAATATGACGACAATTTTACATTATACGACCGGGCTGGTGTATTCCACTATTTTACATCAAGTCATCTATGAAGTACTGTACCCCGGGATTCAAAAAATCATTCCCTACGTATTTCTCGATATGGTAGGATAGAGATATACAGGATGTGTAAATTAGAAAGAGAAGTAAGATCGGACATGAATTCCATGGATCCCGCATACAACAGAGTAGTTAGTTAAGGCGTCGTCCGCTGTTTGTAGTGCTTGTTGATTATACTCGTAAAACGTTTTTCGCAGTTTTTCCTTAGTAAAAAGCTCTATTTCAAAGTTGTAATAAAGTTAAAATAATAATTGAATGTGAAAGACTTCTCAAATGTATTTAGTTCTTGGTGACAATTCATAAAAACAGTAAAATAGACATGGGAAGGTGGTTTATTTTTGTTGTGTGGCGTGACTTAATATCTGTCAAATGGCCAATGCCGGTAGTGGAAGTGTTTCTGTGTAAATTTTAAAAGTATGTTTCTTGTGTTATAAAAAACGCGTCAGTTAAAAATATACTTCACTAGGTAAGGTAGGTGTCATATTTACAATAAAATTCCATAAAGATATTGGCTATTTATTTCTAGAAAAAAGTGCAAACAAAATAATATCCAGGTGTTTTTAAAAGCTCTCTCAATAAAAGTTTTAAACCCATCCTCACTCCAACGACAAAATGTACAGCTTGCTGTCAGGTTGTTTGATGAAAAAAATATTGCGGCTCTAAATCAATGTAATTAAATTAATAATTTGGGTACAGGTGGAATTTTTAACAACCATTCTACGTTGGTGGAAAATAGTAAATATGCGTTCACCCAAATCAGGATAATACCAACTTGATCCTTTTAGGGACTTAACCATCAATTAACCTTGGTCAGTATTTGTTTGAATCATATGAAATTGAATAATTTCAAGTGAAATTTTTGTTATTAGGAAAGTTCGAAACCGACAAATTGGAGGGGAGTTTTGGAAAATATAGGCAGCTAAGCAGATCACATTTCCATATTTCCGTGACGCAAGTCCTTGAATCAGAAAGAAAAAGTTTTAAGTCTTCTTAGAGTAAAGTCGGACAAGTTTGGTACATTTTCCTTAAAAGAGGTTTCATTTAATGACAAAGGCGAAAAATATGGTTCTTCGTTTGACATCTTAAAATACTTAGGTATTGATTTTGTGGCAGAACGAAACGACGGTAGTGCTCTACACTTACTATACCTAGTAGCTAGACCAACAGTGTGCGTACGGGTTAACGTATTTGCGTTCATTATTTCCTGCCGGCCAAAAAACCACCGGCCTACAGAAAAAGTGTTGAGAGAAAGAAACACATCAGATAAGGTGGTTAATAGCATTGTGTCCAGACTATTATACCTACGCAAGCTAAGTAAGAAGCAGAAGGAGCCCTGTGGTAAAAGGCAAACGAACAGAGTTCTCTCTGATAGTTATTCTGCCCGGTTTTTTAGGTAAGAGCGACCCTTTGTTTAAATAATGTGCTGTATGTTAATTGTATTTTTTTTTAGCTTTTTAGCATTTTTTTGTGGTTATCGTAACACTTTGCGTGGGGCATCTCTATTTAAACACCAATTAAAGTATATATAAATATTACCAGGAGAGATTAATTTTCCTAGCCAGATCCCGCACCATTAAAAACCCTGAGATAAAGACTGTTTCATCGCAATTTCATAATACTTAGGTATAAGGTAAACTAAATTCTTCAGTATTATCATCACTATCATTATCATCACACGGATATTGTGCACATTAAATTTGTTAATGGTTGTGAAAATTTTTGAATGTACATTACTACAAATTCAGATTTTTTCATACAACTTACCAACTCTTCTGAAAACGACTGTTGAGGTTAGCGAATATCTAAAAAATTTAACAAGAGGTGCTTTAAAACAGCCATCGGAATTATTCTTTGAAGTTTCTACTTAAGCCTATATCCTATATCAAATATTGTATGAGCTTATTTCAGATAAATACGAAAGCGAGTCTTTAAAGAGAGGTAAACATAGGATAATTTTTGCGGGAGTTGGTAATTTAAAAAATAGAAAGGTATGTATAAGAAATGAATGAAAAATGTGTTTTATGTAACAAAACACTAAAATCGAATCAATATTAACTGAAACTAGGCATTTTCTGTCCAATATATTCGCTTTAATAATTATTCAAAAATAAGCAACAATGAAATTGACAGTCAAAATAAAGATAGATCAAACAGAAATTTAATGAAATTTTATAGTTAGAGCTTCGTTTTGCAATCGGTTTTAGTGGAGATTGCAATCGGTTTTAGTGCAAGCGGTTTTAGTGCAATCGGTTTTAGCGGTTTTATATAGTGGGGCTATTGGCGAGGCCAACTTTAGAGGCAACGCGTCTATTAGGGTACCTCTATGATGATGTGGAAACCCCCTTATAAGTTATTTTATCATAAGTCACAGTTTGTTCTGAAATATATTCAGTTTTACTCATAAAAACCTCTGTATATTGTATATTACCAATATATTACGTTATGCCGTGACCGGACCAGTATCGTGACGTCAGAAATTCTTGTTCCCGGCCTGTCTTACGGAGGTCCCGCGTTAGTTAATTGTCATCATTAAATTTTCACTAAGAAGTTTAATCAGCCAAACGAGGATAAAGAAAAAATATGAAATTTTGTAGGACTAGTCATTCATGTATTATACGCCTACATGCCAATTTTTTTTGATCTCATGTAGCTCCTCGTCGCGTCGTATGCAAGAAAATGTATCTCAAAGTTGAGTCTTTATAAATGGAGTCCTTAATTCGTATAAACCTCTCTGTTTCTCACAGTAAATTTTAAGTGTGATATATTACCAAACTCATAAAGAGCTTTTCTATTATAAGAACCTGCCAAAAATTCCGCCATTTAAAAAAAATATCAATTACCTTATATCCACAACATATGGAGCGCTATCTTATTGTATATCACACATCAAAATAAGCGGAATGTTCGAAAACTCCAGACGTATCAAGTTCGAATCCCGCAGCTTTTGTTGGTTTTTTCCTTTTTTTATTTAGTCATACTTTAAAATACATGTACAAGGAATAAGATCTTCCAAGGAAGAGACCAGTTTTCTTACAATTATTAAGCTTGAATTATAAATTGTCGTCCGTCCAGTTTACCAATATATCATTCCTTATTTAAACCATTTATAAACGATCCCACTAACGTATTCAGTCCGACATATCAAATTCTGCTCGTTGCTTGTTCTTGTTGCCTGTTTATTTTATTTAAAACCCGTCAGGTAATCTGAGTGAGACATTTTGTTTATAATACTGCTTTGTGTTATATACTTTAGATAATTACAATTATGCGCGTAATGGCAGGTAATTTTTAAGTATTTTCAAATCAGGCTTTACTCTTGTCGAGGATCGACGACGGACTAAATAATAAAAATTTGTGTATATGGCATAAGGTCTGTCCAGGAGGACCAGTTGGTTTCCCAAGAATATATTACTACGTTACACTAATTGTGTCACAAGGTTGACTTAGCCTTAAATCTGTGTCACTACGATCGCACGGGGCCTCGGGACTAAAAAGTTACCTTCTCTGCGTAGATTCTTGTGATTTTAATAAGCACTGGCAATTATCGGTTTCCGATTCAATTCGGTTTTCAAGAGAAGTGGCTCTGGCGCCCGAATGCAGAAATATTTTTAGTGCATTACTCCTGACCCCTCAGGGGTCCATATGCATTACACAATGATTAATTGTAATTTTTTTGACAATTTCAATGCTAGCAAAAAAGAAAATATGATATTGACTTATACTTTTTATGTAAACGATGTATACCAAAGATGGTTGGTTTGCGAGTGGATATGGTCTGCGAGTATCCATTATGACGTTGAGATCTTCATTAAGTCCAAACCACGTGACTAAATCGGAATTCAATATGGTGTTTAGGCCGGTCTAATTCAAAGCATTATTTGTAAACATTACTGTGTGCGCTCCGCGCCATATTGCTTTAAAAAATTGACAGGTCGTTGGATTGTCTAATGGGAATTGATTTGTGCCCGAATTGACATTTGGTTGAAGAGCCATTTTTTACATATTGCATTCATTGTTTGTTTATTTAGCAGGTTATAATGCATTGGAGGTGGTGATCTGTGTGTTGAAAGAAGATTTTTCAAGTGATATGAAGATACAATGGAGATTGGCACAGAATTTGGCAATTAATGGCCGAGTGCACCGTAGTCTTAATCCTGGATTAAATTTAAGACAGACTTATTTTGACACATTTACGTTGCACCGTGTATTAAAACCCGGATTAATGTGTTAAGACCGACTTTGATTAAAGTCGACAATTTCGAGGGCTTAAGACGGAGTTTAACGTTAAGTCTAGTCACAAATAGGTTATGTTTCATTATTTTACAAAAAATTTAGGCATTATTAGGTATTTAATGCGCTTTTAGGCTTTCCCTATAGCACATTTTTTTCAATAAATGTCCAAGCCCTAGGGGACAGTGATTTAAAAATTAGAGATTTGGATTTGATGGACCCATATATAGGTATATAAATTTTGGTATTAATTATGAAATTAATTAGAAAATCGTCAATTCCAGAAAAATCTCTTCAGGAGTAGGGTCACCACTGGTCATGTATCTAGATTTCCTTTCATCGGAAATTTTTTGCCACAAATTTTTTTGCTTTTTAAACCGTTTTTTAGTGACCTTTTGGCGTTTTTACCATATTTGGAGACCTCGTATCTGTTACGATTTCTACCCACGGCCTATTTTTCTCCTTAGACGTAATCCCATCAATCTTTATATTTTCAATTTCGTGTTTTTATTCTGCAATTGGAAATATAAGAGTTATTCTACTCAGGAGTAAAGTTTGAACAATAAGTTTGCTTCTTACTTTCATCTGCCATGATTTGCTGGATAAATGTAGACATGACATCATATTACGATCTTCGACCATACAGAGAGAAGATATATTGATGCAAAATTAAATACCTACCTTCGAATATTCAAATTGAAATTATTTTGCCAGTTTTCACAACATTTTTCAACAAAATAACCCAAAAGCGTCAAAAGTCACTAGGCGTTCGACTTAGGCAGCGTTGCCACATTTTAACTGGACTTAGTTAAGTCTTTATGAATTTTTAACGGTGCATTTGAATTAAAAATAATCCTGACTTAATATTTTAAGTCGACTTAACTAAGCCCAACTTAACGTACAATCGGTGCACTCACGGCATAAGTGTTACTACTTTCTTTCAGTCTTCTTGTTGGGATATTAAATCTTAACCTGACATTAAAATTCGATACAAACTTGATATTATCTTAGCCTCGACACCATATTGAATTCCGATTTTGTCACGTGGTTTGGATCAACGGCGTATTTACGGGGGGGGTAATGGGGGTAATTACCCCCCCCCCCAGAACTTAGGTAACAACTTACAGAAAACAAAAGCCTGTAAAACATAAACCCCACCGAGACTTCCATGGCGTGCGACATCTATCATTGAATAGCGTAATGCCCGGTCGGTGAAATTCCGCGCGCCATCTATCAACACGTCATATAAATCAACGGTTTATATAGTACATTTTACTAACTACTAACATTTACTACATTCCAATGAGAGCTGGCGGCGGCACCGTCAGTGTGACTGTGACAACTTCTTTAATCAACGGCTAACGTATAACGCAACGCTGTTACTGTACTGTGTTCTGTGTTACTATAAAATATTAAGAAATAAGCGTTTAATAACGATTAAGGTAGGTTTGGTTTAACATCAATAGAATTAGGCTGAATTATTGTTTCATTCATTATTTATTAGGGTTTATTAAGTTATACGAAATTACACTATGAACAAAAGAAAATAAAACACGTTAGATTTTTTTGTGGGCAAACAACCAAAAGTGCCAGCTACAAATTCATCAGATTCATCTTGTACTACCACTAGTACTTTCATAGTCGGGGAGTCCCCGGATACTGATATTCAAGAAGCTGGCCCAAGTCGGATTTGTCACGAGGAACTGGAGGAAGGGGCAGAAGCAGTTGAAGCACCTACGCCAACTGCGGCCATTATGGGAAGTTCAAATAATGGTCGCGCTGTAGTGAGCAAGTTGAGCCTTACTAATCTAGCGTTAAGTGGACGTACCAAATCAGTTGATATTGGCCCTTTTGTTGATTTCAATAAAAATATGTCACTGTCGCCACAGGAAAAATACATTATTTTAAAATATGCCATGATCCCTGAAGATAGTTTTAACTTTCCTCACTCTATTCATAAGAAAAATAATAAAGACGTAAAATGCTATTTGTCAAAAAAACATTTTCAAAATTTTTTTTGGCTTACATATTCGCAACAACTAAAAGGGCTTTTTTGCAAGTATTGTGTGATCTTTTCAAAATTTGGTGATGTGAATAAGGCAACAAAACTAGGACGATTAATTAAGGTCCCGTTAAATAAATATTCTAAATTATTTGGGAAAGACGGCGACTTAGTAGTTCACGACCTGTCCCTATACCACAAAGAGGCAGTAAACGATTGTGTTAATTTTATTAAGATATATGAAAATCCTGAAATAGATATAAGAAATACTTTAGACAAAGACAGAAATAAGCAAGTGTTAGAGAATAGAGAAAGATTAGTCCCTATCATAAAAACCATATTATTTTCAGGGCGCCAAAATATTCCTTTAAGAGGACATAAAGATGCAGGAAATATTTTTACGGACAATAATGTCAATAAAGATGACGATATTGTAAGTAATGAGGGAAATTTTCGCGAATTAATACGGTTTAGAGTAGATGCCGGTGATAAGACTTTAGAAAAACATTTAAAAAATACTTCAGCCCGCGCTACATATATTAGCAGTGGAATACAAAACGAACTAATTGAATGTTGCGGTGACGAAATTTTGGAAATTATTTTAAATAGAGTAAAACAATGTCAGTTTTATAGTATTATTTTTGATGAAACAACAGACATCAGCCACAAATCCCAAATGTCTATAGTATTGAGGTATTGTTATGATAGCAAACTTTTTGAAGACTTTATGGGTCTTATTGACTGCCATGATGCATTTGATGAAGAAACAATGGAACCTGTTGTTACCGGGAAGGTTTTAGCTGAGATAATATTAGGTTTTATTAAAAAGTTTAATCTGAATCCTGATTTTTGTGTTGGCATTGGAACTGACACATGTAACCTAATGTTAGGAGAAAAAAAAAGGTGCGGTAACGGAACTAAAAAAAGTATTAATAAATGCATTAAAAAGTCGTGTATTAGCCACGCATTAAATTTATCAATTGGGAAAACTTCCAATGTTCAAACCGTTAGGAATGCTGTGGGCATTATAAAAGATGTTATTGCTTTTTTCAACGCATCTGCTAAACGGAATGTCATTCTAAAAAGAAAATCTGGATGGCAATCTTAAAAGTTTATGCGAGACAAGATGGGTTGATAGACACGAATCTGTTTTACAATTTAGAACTAATTTGTTGAAGATTATAGAAGTTTTGAATATAATAGCCAAATGGAAAGATACAGAAGCTTCTTCAAAAGCAGCCTGTCTAAAAACAGCAATAACGTCAAGCAGTTTTATTACTTCCTTGTTTTGTCTAAGTGATATTTTATCACTAACAGTAAATTTAAGTAAAACCTTACAAACTAAATCCATAGACAAACAGTATATGCTTCAAATCTCATTAGAAACATTATTTTAAAAAAGATCTTCTTTTTCGTTTTAATGAGGAAAGCTTGAGTACCTACGAATTTAATATTTTTTTTCCGTCGATATTTAAGTCGAAGACAACGGATGAACTTACATGTTCACCTAAAATATTGTCAGAAACAATACACAAATTTGATAGTACTCAAAGTGTCGACCTAATTTTAATAAAATTAACATCAGAACTGGATATCTGGAAAGCTCTTTATAAAGATAAGGATGAAAAAGATGGGATGAATCTATTCCTCTCTTGTGATGGAGACATGTTTCCCATCATAAAAAGATCCCTATAGATTTTAGTTACACTGCCTGTAAGTGTAGCGTCATCTGAACGAAGTTTTTCATGCCTAAGGCGTCTTAAAACATGGTTACGATCTAGTATGGGTCAAGAAAGGTTACCTGGTTTGGCACTTTTATATGTACATAGAACTGTGTCAATTAATGTTAATGCAATTATTGATAGATTTGCAACCAAAAAATCAAGAAGGCTAGATTTGATAATATAATTTATTATGAGACTATTTATTTTTAAGACTTTATTTATTATGAGATTATTATAATTTATTTATTGAATAAGTTATTTATTTCTTGAAAGATTTTCAGTTATGTTTTTTGTTTTTATGCGTTTGAATTTGTTATTTATTTTTTTAGTTATAATAAGTCATTATTTACAAATAGGTATTTTTCTTTGAGTACATGTTTTTGTTATGTTTTCATAATTTATTTATGCATTAACTATTCGTATTTTTGA
>CAXKVY010006557.1:0-34071 GCA_964058915.1 Tetropium fuscum | reverse complement strand
GTCGCTGATAACGATTTTTTCATTATAATCAATATTTAAGATGGCGGCTCCAATATGGCGGACATTTTTCCTTTTATAGTAAGGAATCAACTCAAAATCGTTGTCTCGGGAATTTTGACAATTACTTTTTTGTCAAAGCCAATATTCATGGCAGCGGCTCTAAGGCGCCCCTCCAATTTTTCCATTTAGTCAATAAATAGCCTTCCTTAATTTTCAGTATTTATGATACCTCTCTCATTCAGAAGTAAATAATCTGTCATTGTCCTTATAGCACAGCAGTAATGTTCGGGATGCATAGTCGATGGATGAATGGGTACCAGGTTCAAACCTTGCCAGTACCGCATATTTTTTTCTATTTTACTTTTACATTTTATTACTATACTCTTCGCTGCTGTCACAAAAATATATCCACCAAATGCTGCATATGAAACACCCGACTAAGCAAAGAGTATCCTATAGAATATTACACATTTTATAATTTAACTAGTTTACAACTATCTACTGAACAGTTCTTAATAACGCGAGTATTTAAATATCCGGCAAACAAATATCGCATTCAGTAATTTGATATGTTCACTGTTATTTGTTACCTATTAATCTTGAACAGATTTAATTCATTATCAATCAGTTTAATAATATATATAATGGGTTTCCCTAGTTTGTAGCAGTACGTAAAAAATTAAGAAACGTTTACATTAGTGATAATGTCCACTCAAAAAACAAACTTCAACCTAACTATTCGTTCAATAATTAAGCATACGTTTCTGACTCTTTTCTGGAAACTAGTCGTTATTAACCTGGGGCTATTACTTCTTACAACCGACTAAGTTAATGAATATCCCAGTGGGAAACTAAAAACTTTCAGCGATATGCCAAGTCATATGTAACAGTTTTCGCTAAATGAATGAGCAGGTTGGCCCTTGAGAGACCCTTGGGTTAAAGATTTATTGTCCTTGAAATAAATTCTAACTTCCAAACCACTACCCGTGCGCCTGTAAGGGCAAGGAAATACACAATAGCAAGGCACTTTATCACGTTTACTATAAGCCGCACTGTGATCTCTATTGCATCCGATTGTACTTTGTCCGCAGATTTTATTTTATTCGGTCGTTTCTCCTCGTACAGCTTGTAACTTTCTGAAGTACTGTTTGTATTCTACAAGTTCCTAAAAATCTCTACTTTCTGTTGTACTTTTAGTTAAACTTTTACTCGAGGATATTCAGAGACAGGCAACTTCTATTCTATGTTCCCGATTTGCAACTTATCCAACGTTTTAGAAATGGTGGTACAAGATTTTATTTTCAATGGCGTCAAAAAACATCAGCATCAGAGTTCCATGAAGGAGACGTTCGACAACTAACAATTTATTAGGTGCAATGCAATATATCGCTGAATCCTTAAAATGCTCAATCAAACACAAACCGACATTATCTACACCGAAGATTGAAGTTCATTCCAGGATTTAAATTGTTGTAGATTGCAATGAAGCTGTTAGCAAACCAAAAAAAATTGGGTGTGTGCTTATGACCACACTATAATTTTAGAATTTTAAAATATATACTATCACCGTCCTGCCCTGGATAATGATTTTGTTATTTATACGGAGCGGCGCTCCCATCGGACGGCATTGTACTTGATGATCTTCACTGTTTTTTTGTAGATGTGTTACAGTATTGTCGGTTATTACCATATAACTGTATTTTGTATTTTGTATTTTGTACCACTCATCTTGTATATTGCTGTTATCTTCAACTGGTATGCAGCCTTGTTCCAATTCGGTTAATATCTTCAGTACTTATTCGGTCTTGATGCAGGACGAATGCATGGGTCTTACCTACATGGCTCTTTTTGGGGTGAATGTATGATATACTAGATTGCCTTGCTTAAAAGTTTCCATGGATGTGTGCCAGTCTTCTAACGTTATAGTATATAAAATTGTCGTATTGATTGCTTGTTTCCAGTGGAATTTGCATTTCAGGTTGATTTTTAAGTAATCGGTCATCCGCTTGTGGTTGTCGAAGGCCCCACGAACAACGATTGGGGGCGGTTTGACTTCTTTTGGATCAAGTTCTCCTTCCGCGGACTCCGTATCTTTGCTAGTTTGGCCGGTGGGGGTCTCAGGTATTTGGTTGTCGTTGGTTTTGCTGCCTTGTTCAGGCTGTGGGACTTTATTTTTGCAGCGGATTTTGTAGCTGTGATGTTTGGTTTCTTGGTTGTTGAAGGGTATGTGAAGGACGTACCTTGCTTAGTGATACGTCTCTTCGTTGCAAGTTCGCATACATCTTTAATTTTGGGTCTTCAGGGCCTGTGTCCATTTTTGTAGGTCCCGTGTCAGAAAGTGACATGTACGTCAAAACATTTTTTATTTGCTTTATTTTACGGATATTCCGGGGTTTTGGGCGTGTACTCGATGCCGCACTCGAAGAAGGTTGTATACACTGTTTCTACTACAATAAGAGTATTTGAAATGCTTTAAAAGCGCGCTTTAACAGAGCGTGACGGCCCAGTCTTATTCGATACCTACAAAAATAAAAGTGCAGAGCGCGCCTAATGGAGTTTTTACTATTTATTCTATTTTCCCTTAAATGTTCTTACATAACTTATAGGAAAACTGCTATGGAAAATTGAATAGGTACGATTTACTGTACATATACAATTTTTATGATTATAGCAAAACTGGTTTACAAAACAATATATATAATAATTAGTAGGTAATATTTATTTCATCATATTTCTCATAATATTTAAACATTTAGATATTATCTATCAAGCAAACACAATGTTCTGCGTAATGAGGCAAAAGGATAATTATGATATTGCACGCACAGATCTATCCCAGTAACTTTTAAATATTCCATTATAAATCATGTTTTTAATACTAAAATGGTTGATAGGATGATTGATGTTTGGAATGACCCTTCATTATATCCTAGACAATATGCTATATCAGCTATAATTCCGTAACAACCTGTACTACCTACCAATTTTTCCGATATTCTGTATATATATATAAATATATACAACATATTAACATACAATATAATATATATTACCATACAGCAATTCACAAAATTTAAAATCAACAAATCAAAAAATTTTAACTCACAGAAAATAAATCTACTTAGTATATACAAGGTGAGTCAATGAAACGGGACGATTTGGGAATGCCACTGCAGATAAAGTAGATGGGAGGAGGGCTTGGGTCGTCAACGTTGTGAATCTAGAGATCGGGAAGTTTAGTTGTCATGGATACTTGGTCGGGTAAACATAATAACCCCTCTAATAAGGACAAAGTGCTTACTTTAAATATCATGGTGACGTCACGCTCTGGGGCCTTAACCCAGATGGAGGCTAATATACTCTCTAAGCTAATTCAACAGGCTTGCCTAAGTCGCTCGAAGTGGCGATGCCAGAATGTGTTCCAGTGCGATGCTTCTCAGCCTATATGTTGTACTGTATTTAGAATGTAAACAAATTAGAATGTAAACAAAATAAAGTAGCTTTCTCATTAGTCAATTATCAAATCAAATTGGCCGCAAAAAGTCATTAAGAAGCAAGCAACTAACAACTCTCGTGTCAATTGTAATTTGTCAACCCTGTTAACGATGTTTTGTTTTGGGTTTTAGTATAGGACGCCACCACGAGCCGGCAATAACACCTCTAGAGGGGTTAATCTTATTGCACGTTGCACGCGCGCTTGCCTAGTTCCTAATCGATTCTTGATCTTTTTTAACGGTTTATTTGTTGCGGTATTATATCATAATGCCCCAAAAGTGTTGTGTTCCCGGTTGTACAGGAAATTACGAAACCAGTAGAAAAGTTCGGGTGTTTCGTTTTCCCAGAGACGAAGAGTATCGCAGAAAATGGCTCTCTGCAATTCCACGTAAAAGTATTGTGCCGAGTGACAACTCCCGAGTGTGTGAGTGCCACTTTGAAAAGGAAGATTTTATTTACAAAATTTCCGAACAGGATACAAAAACTGGTGAGATCGTTTCAGTTATTTTAGTTTTATCCCGGTTTAAAGAAACTAGCGTACCAAGTAAATTTCCGAACTGTCCCAAATACTTGTCAAAAAAAATATCTCATCGAAAATGCAAACACGAAAAACTTACAGAATTACATGAAATACATTTTCAGACATACATACAGACATGTCAAAGCTTAACCATGTTGTGAACTTTATGTCCAATGTACTTAAAAACTTAAAAATAGAGGACGAAAATGTTTCACAAGGAATTGAATTTATTTCTGGAATTGGATTTATTTCCACTTAAATTGCGAACATTATCAAAAGAACGTTATAGATATTCCACTACCACTATGGTTTTTTACTCAATTTTATATACAATTAGTCCTCATGCATATAGATATTTACGAAATCGTGGACCTATAATTTTGCCCCATCCTGAACCAATCAAAGGAGTCTGTAATGGTTTTCTAACTGATCCTCATATTGATGAGAGAAAACTTTTTTAACATATGCACAAAAAAATCTTTAAATATTTAAAAGACCAAGACAAATATGTTAGTTTACTAATGGATGAAATTCACATTGATCCATATTTAGATTATAACGGTGGTAATGTTGTAGAAGCTGCAATAAATAATAACGATTCGTTAGCGACATCTGCGTATACATTTATGATTACTAGCATTTGTTCAAATTTTAAAGAAGTTGTTCATATTGCTCCTGTGCCTAAAATTAATCACGAATTACTTGTCAGTTTTCTTAAAACAATTAACAATCTAGACTCTAATAATTAGACACATCTAATCTTGACTGTATTTCGAAACAGTTAACAGTTAACCATTTAAATTATTCTTTACCTGCTTTTCATAGACTCCGATAGATTTATGCCGTAATATCTTTGTTTAGTTTGATCTTTTTATTAATCTCCAAAACTACATTAAAACGATTTCAGACATACCTACCTAAATAACTACATAAATTCCGTAATAACATAAGTATCTCATAGGCCTCCGGATGGTGACGTCACGAGGCAGCACTTTGTCCTTGTATTAGAGGTGTTGTTGGTAAACAACGCGCATTTGCTGTCAAAGCGTATTACAAAAATGGGGAGAGTTACGTCTGTGTGAGACGACTGAGACGAGTGTTTCGTTTACATTACCGTTTAGCGCCTCACGCTCGTGTACCATCTAAGAACGCTATTCAAACGTGAGTAAGTAACTTTGAAAGCAGTGGTTCAATGACAAAAAAAGAGGTGGAAGTGCTAGAACTGCGCGCACGCCAGAGATTATTCAAGCGGTTCGTAATTCATTGGAAGAGAGTCCATGAAGATCCGTGCGACGACGAAGCTTAAATCTCGGACCACAAGACCTTCACCAACATCCATATAAAATTCAGATTGTGCAATATCTCAACGTTCGAGATTACGCTACTCGATTAAGGTTTTGTGAACAAACGTTAGAGCATATCAATGAAAACGATAACGTGCTGCATAATCTTTGAATGAGCGATGAAGCCGACTTTCATCTTAGTGGCTTCGTCAACAAGCAAAATTTTCGTTACTGGACGAAAAACCCCCCCTACATTCAGAGAAAGTAACCGTGTGGTGTGCGGTTTCTTCGTTGGGGATAATCGGCTCTTATTTTTTTGAGAACCAAGCTGGGAACGCTGTAACAGTGAACTTGATCCTTAGGTCAACATTTTTTTCTTTCTGCAATAGAGGACTACAGAAATGAAACAACGATTTCCAACAAGATGGTGTGACATGCCATACAGCACGAGTGTCAATGGGTTTACTAAGACAGGTGTTCCCCGGTCGTCTTATGAGCAAGAACGGCGATATTCCCTGGCCAGCTCGTTCTCCGGACTTGCCCGGCATGCGACTTTTTTCTTTAGGGGTACCTAAAAATAAAAGTGGTTCAAAGTAACCCCCCAAGGACTATCCAGGCATTAAAAGAAAGGATTGGACTTGAAATAGCCGCAATACCTCTATAAATGCTGCGCAATGTTATGGGGAACTTTGCAACGAGGCTGCAAGAAAGTGTGCTATGCAATGGAAGCCACCTTTCGAACATTATTTTTTTTAAAATAACGATTGTACACTTACATAATACTTCCATCCCTGTAGATCATGTTTTCATCAATAAATTTTACAAAAAATGTGTTTTTAATGTTTACTGATTTTTTTAAATTATCCCATTTCATTGACTCACCCTGTACTTTTAAATTCAAATCTTGTAAATTTAAACATTTTAAATATCAAAAATAATAAGTCATTTATGTGTCCACTTATCAAAGTTTGATTTCTAAATACCATAACAAAATTTATGGAGACTTTGAATATTGATTCGTTCATAAATGACGTATTATACGCTGTAATACGTCCCTGATATAGGATATCGGTAAGTATGATTGTGGTATATCCGTCAAAGATGCTTAATGTGCATTTCACGTTTCACGCATCTGATCAAGTTATCCTTAATTCCCTTATATTGATACGGAGTTGCCAAGTATTTGATACTGTGAATCATTCGCTGTAAATAACTAGTTATAGATTTTGACTAGTTATAGAGTTATAGATTACAAGATTAGTTATATAGATATAATCAGATAACGATTAACAACTATAACCTCTCACTCTATAAAAAACGCAGACTGCATTTGTAATATAAAATGAATGAGAGGTTTTAGTTGTACACATACACGTCAAATTAATATCAAAATATTTAGAGGGAAAGATCACTGTTTATATTATTTTTCAATATATATGATTCTACTCAGAAATACTCAAACACGCGCTCTGACGAAACAATAACACAAGATCGAAAAGCATCGTCACAAATAAAACAGCCAGCTCATGTTAATCTAGATCTAAATTGACACATTGCTTGACGAACGTTTTCATTCAGTAGGAAACCCAAGGTAATAAGTGATATAACGTAAGGGGCGTTTGATGTCTGTTTACTCCTATAGGTATCCTATAGTAGTATAAAAGCTGAGTTATATCATTATAAATGTTCGCCAGAAGCATGGTAGAGTCTAACCTGTTAGAGCGAAGGAGGCGCCCGTACGCCGTTTTCTAGGAAATAATTTCCTTTTCCAGTCTATAGAGTTCAGGTATATGTTTATTTTACGATGCGATGTTTACAGATTTTCCATAATTTTCAAGGCAAATGTTTAATTTCAAGGAAGATATAAGTTTATTTTGAGTGCTCATCTGCTGTTAGCTGATGCAAATATTGGCTTCAAGTACCATCAGTTAAATTGAATTTTGGGAAATGAAATTTATAGATGATGCGCGAATTATAAGACAAAATTAGTTGAATGATAGAATGGTGAATCCATATATTGTTTCACTTCTTCCTATTATACAGGTTGTTTCTAAATTGGTGGAGAAGATTTTAAATTAAGGTTAAATTTATGCAAATGTTCATATTTTTTTATTTCCAAAACTCCTTCCCCTCTAAGTTACAGCCCTCTAAAGTTGGGGTAAAAAATGAGATTCTTTATTGTCTCCACTAGAGAACTAGAAGAATACAATTTTTCGGGCAACTTTCACCAATAATATGAATGTGACAGTTTTGTAACTCTGATATATTGATAGAAGCGGAAAAAAACCAACCCCCAGAGCTTTTTAACCCGTTGTTTTATGTATATATATATATATATATATATATATATATATATATATATATATATATATATATATATATATATATATATATATATATATATATATATATATATATATATATATATATATATATATATATATATATGACATTTGACTGATATTCAGCCATGATATTTAATATATAGTGTTTTGTTGCACAAATATAATTGAAAGATATTTAACAAATGAAGGACAACCCTGCACCACTCAATTTGTTGAGAAAAATTCAATGATCTAACTTATCAAACGCTCTAGAGACGCCTATATAGATAACATCGAGTTGAGTCTTATTATGTATATTCATTCATTCATTCATTCATTCATTCATTCATTCATTCATTCATTCATTCATTCATTCATTCATTCATTCATTCATTCATTCATTCATTCATTTGCAGAAAAACTGAAAATAAATATGAATAGCAAAGAATTTCAAAGCTAATAAATATATCCAGGGTGAAAATTGGATTTTTTTCGAGAATTTTCGAAGAAACAATTAATACATACAACCAACAAATGATTTTAGTTTTGACTAAGCAAGCAATTTCTGTATCACTCCCTCTTTGAATGCTTCAGAACTCTATTGTATATATAATTCAATATTTTCCCGCATATAGTTGGAAAAAGTAGTTGTTTTTCAATAGGTTCAACAAGATTTTATGCATTTTAAAGTTTAACATCTTCTGGATAACTGTATGCCTAATGCTTTTATATATAATATGTTCAAATAGAACAAATATAAATATTAGACTAGGTTTGTGTATTCTAAGAATGAGTTCCGTCAAAAACTAATGTCATAAAACGTCACTGCAAGTGTTGGTGTATTGGTAATTTAAATTCAAGTATGAATGATCAATGAAATAAATCGTATACTGCTCTGAAGATCCTCAAGAAAGGTGAAAGAACTTGTACAACTTCTAAGTGGTTCGTTTTCGTATGTATAGTGGTTCATTTCCGTATGCGTGTCCAGACATAGCACTGGTAAGTGTGTTTTCTTTCTTATTCGTCTATTTGCTTATTTCTATGTAATGAAATGCTACAAACCCAAGATTACTTTTCACAAAATAAATATGAATAGCAAAGAATTTCAAAGCTAATATAGGTATAAGTACGTCTGTTCAAAATACCTTTAATGTTAAATTTAAATTCATGTGTAAAATGATTTGACACAAAATAGCAGCATAGTTTTAGCGACTCTACAGGTCATGAACTTCCGACAACATTTATTTCTAAGTGCATTGGAGTGTTTTTTAACTAATGTGGAAGAGAACCCAGCTTTTCCCCTTTTTGATTTTTAATGAGGGTGAAGGCACGTTCTAGTTTAGAAGTACCTACATACTAGACACTTTGACTATGACTACACTATTATATATTTATCAAAACATTACTGCTGATATAATTCTGATAATTTCGCTGCTTGTAAATTTTGAGACAAATTTATATAATTATATTTCGCATCATGGGAATATTTTTCTTCAGTCACATTAATTACCTCTTATAACAAGGACAGCGTACATTCAACATCTGACAGAGCACCCACTCTCTGAACAAACGACAAAGTTGAAATCTTGCGACAATATTAATTTTAAGGAACAAGAATTAACGGCATTAATTAGTTTAGTCAAACGGAAAAATTACTCAAATCTTTGATCGCATAATTACAAATTTGCGTCTGTAGAGCTTTTATCATTTATCAACATCATAAAACGGCATCTATATATGGGGGTGGATGTTTGCATTAAGTTCGAATAGTGCTTACTAATAATTAATAATTACAATGTTTATTATTTACAGTAATAAAAAAATATCTAATATAAAATAAAATATATAATATATAAAAATATAACACATCTAATTCGTCGTAGAAATAGATAAGTAAGATACGTCATATTAAATAATTAAATAAATAAATAAATAAATAAATGAATGAATGAATGAATGAATGAATGAATGAATGAATGAATGAATGAATGAATGAATGAAAGATCGAACGAACGACCGAACGAACGACCGAACGAACGAACGAACGAACGAACGAATGAATGAATGAATGAATGAATGAATGAATGAATGAATGAATGAATGAATGAATGAATGAATGAATGAATGAATGAATGAATGAATGAATGAATGAATGAATGAATGAATGAATGAATGAATGAATGAATGAATGAATGAATGAATGAATGAATGAATGAATGAATGAATGAATGAATGAATGAATGAATGAATGAATGAATGAATGAATGAATGAATGAATGAATGAATGAATGAATGAATGAATGAATGAATGAATGAATGAATGAATGAATGAACGAAAGAATGAACGAATGAATGAATGAATGAATGAATGAATGAATGAATGAAAGAATGAATTAATGAATGTATGAATGAATTAATGAATGTATGAATGAATTAATGAATGAGTGAACGTTTTCCATTTAGTTAGTTCTAATATAAATTTTATGAAATGTCGCCTGGACGATCTACTGGGGATGGTCTATAGAGAAGTTTCTGGTTTCAATTAGGAAAATTCAGATTTAGTCAGATAATATAATACATGTAAATATATATATATATATATATATATATATATATATATATATATATATATATATATATATATATATATATATATATATATATATATATATATATATATATATATATATATATATATATATATATATATTTATATATATATATATATATATATATATATATATATATATATATATATATATATATATATATATATATATATATATATATATATATATATATATATATATATATATATATATATATATATATATATATATATATATATATATATATATATATATATATATATATATATATATATATATATATATATATATATATATATATATATATATATATATATATATATATATATATATATATATATATATATATATATATATATATATATATATATATATATATATATATATATATATATATATATATATGTATATATATGTATATATATATATATATATATATATATATATATATATATATATATATATATATATATATATATATATATATATATATATATATATATATATATATATGTATATATATGTATATATATATATATATATATATATATATATATATATATATATATATATATATATATATATATATGTATATATATGTATATATATGTATATATATGTATATATATGTATATATATTTATATATATATATATATATATATATATATATATATATATATATATATATATATATATATATATATATATATATATATATATATATATATATATATATATATATATATATATATATATATATATATATATATATATATATATATTTATATATATATATATAAGCTCCTTTAAAAAATGCACTTATCCAGGTACAAAATTTTTAGCTTATAAAAACGTTAAAAAGCTTTCATATATCTTATAATTTAGTCATGACTTATTTAATCAATTTAAGGTACCCTAATTTTATTTCACAAAACAATTGACATAACTGACCTTCTCCACCTGGACCATCCGGAACTTCGCAATGCTTTATTTCAAAAGACTATCGAATACCAATTTAATATTTTCCTATTTTCAACAGATATCGAGACATCTGTCTGTGCCAATTGATTTTTAATTTCATTATAACTCTTAATTATAAGTTATCTTTAGTATACTATATAGTTATTTAAGGACATGTTAGTTTTAATATTTACAATTCACAAGTTCCCACAAATGGTACAAGAAAATTTTATATTATGAACGTTTACTATCTGAACATATTATTTAACATAATAGTAAATCATATAGAGTTTATTTTCATTTTAGTATATAAATATATACATATAAATATATATATATATATATATATATATATATATATATATATATATATATATATATATATATATAATATATATATAAATATATATATATATATATATATATATATATATATATATATATATATATATATATATATATATATATATATATATATATATATATATATTTATATATTATATATATGTATATTTTTGTATACACGTAACATTTATTTTAGTAATGTCCGTCTATTTAAAATATAATGCAACGGTGATTGGCCTATTGTATATGAAATAAAAGCCAAAACGCCTATATTTCAGTATCGCGTATTTTTGAAATTTAATGGCATTTATATTCCCTGTACGGAAAGCAATTTTCTCGCGAGTAATATTAATAGGCGGTGTAAGAGAGCAAAAATGTATTCATAACACCCTCGGTATTTTATGCTTACAAAACTTTTTCAATACAATTTTATCTGAAAAATCATTATCATACATTATAATACGTTATATCTTCATTCGCTGTACAGCTACATAAATTAGCCTTTCAGTCAATGTAAATTGTGTAAGTAGAAAAACGCTCATATATTGCATAGGTACTCATATTTGCACATATTGTAATTTTAAAATAATGTACATGAATTAAGTGTGAGCTAATCCCTATTTTTCATAATGATTAATAATGCATTTAAGTAAATGATAAATAAAATTTGGTGTGTGCTTATGACCACACAATAGAAGTGAAAACTTCTAATTTTCCATTTTTAATATATATATATATATATATATATATATATATATATATATATATATATATATATATATATATATATATATATATATATATATATATATATATATATATATATATATATATATATACATATATACAGGTTGAGCCATTTTAATCTTCGGATGAAAATGTCTCCTCCGGACAATGAAAAATCGACAAATGGCTCAGACGA
This sequence comes from Tetropium fuscum, assembly GCA_964058915.1. Classification (NCBI taxonomy): domain Eukaryota; kingdom Metazoa; phylum Arthropoda; class Insecta; order Coleoptera; family Cerambycidae; genus Tetropium; species Tetropium fuscum. Next base: position 21,612 of record CAXKVY010006557.1, on the reverse strand, counting down.
AAGTTGTTTGGTTTGAAGGGGGACATTTGTTGCCTTTGACCCCTTTGACCTTGGGTCAAGGGTTCAAGGTCATTCAAGGTCAACTTTGTTTCTTTAAATGCAACCCCCCATTTTTTACATTGGCAATCGATTGCACGTAAAAAAACATGACACTTTTGTCCGAACAATTTTTTTCCAAAACGCAAATGTCCGGAATAATTCAGTTACCAAGATTTGAATTTTCAAATTTTCTTGTTCGAATGGCGAATCGTAAGCTTATTCAAAAAACCATAATACACAAAAAGTCTGCAGAATTTTTCAAGGAATCAATTACCATTCTTAATTAATTGATTAATTAATTATTCATAATTAAGTAATTAATTAATTTTGAATAATTAATTAATCAATTAATTGAGAATGGTAATTGATTCCTTGGAAAATTCGGCAATTTCTATCAATTAATTTACCTATTTAAAACAAATATTCATATAATATACATGTTTATACAACTTATATGACATGCGATAACAAGTCGAGCCTGCTTGATGTCGAATGGAGCCGAGTAAACCCGAATCAGCATCACCGATCCGAGCCTAACGGTCACGTCACCGACCCGAGCGTGCCGGTTAAGTTCACTCTCCAACGAAACGAGTCTAAAGAAGTTTTCACTTCAAAAATTAAAAAAATTAAGGTTGTTAAAATTATTAAGGAAATATGTATCTAAATGTTTATTTGAATTTTAAATAGGATTCCTAATTTATAATAATAATTAAGTACGTACAAATAATTAGTATACATATTTATGACACTGACATGCTGATTGATAACTACAATAATTAAATAGTTTAGAAATACACCCTTGTATTTTGCGTGAATGAAACTGTAGGATAAATGGATGAAACTGTGTGATAAATGTAAGTATGCCTGATGCTTTTATATATCAAAATCTTCAAATATAACAAACATGAACAGTAACTATTTGATTATTTTGCCATGAAGATGAGCGATTAAGACATATACAATCGTCGTCGGATGATGCCAACCTGGTAGACGAAACGCGCGTCGTGGGAAGTATAAGTGTTTTAGTGTTTATAGAAACTCATTGCCGTTGTTAGTGCTATCTACTTTACTATTTGTACTTGTTCCATTTAAATATATTGTAGAGTAGATATTAATAAAAGTAGATATCAATTTTATAATTGTTTTGTATTTTTAATATTTCAATAATATTGATATATAGGTGGGGTAGTTAGAATATTGATAGTTTCTGTGTGTTGGTGTGGAATCGTATTTCATAATGAAATATTACCGATTCCGGTAAAATCTTGTCAAATAACGTTCACAGAGCAATTGTTGCAATATGGTTGAATGTAATTGAAATATTAAAGCCCCATTCCTTTGCAGTTCCGTAGGACGATAATAGCAGCTGACCCCTTATTTATGGTGAAAATGTTCCTGAATAGTCTTTATTAAACCGGTGCACAATGGAAACTAAATTGACGATTATTCAAGTTTCCTATTGATATGAGCTGAACCACTGAAAATAGCTACGTCAAAAGCAACATGCTGCGGAAGCGGAAGCAGCTACAGCGCCGACAAATAAATCAAATAAGTGTTTCTTCGTAATAGGAATTCAAATTGAAATTTTATTTATTGAAAATGTCACATGGTTAATAGAAATCTGCAAACGAGTCAATTTATTTATCGCATTCTCCATTTTAACGCATATTGATATTTCCAGTTACTTACATCATGGGAAGGTACCGTACCGAATCGGTTACACATCACGACGTGGAAGTTTTATTAAATTAGTTTATATATGGTTAAAAGCGACACACTTGGACTATCATCACTGAAATTTAAACTACTGTCAAGGCAAATGGTCGCTGTATAAAATGTACCGCACTCTCATGCCAACCTTTAAAAACCGTTAATAATAAATATCGTCATTGTACTGTGCAACGGTTGATTCGGTACTGTGCCTTATATTTCCCTTGTAAGTATGTTCTTTTGATAATATAATCAATTAACTTAACTAATAACCTGTGGGAGAAGCGTCTTAGAAGCATCCCTGATTACTTAATGAGAAACTATTTTCTTGTAGAATTTACGTTTGTGTGCCTTAAAAAATTTTTTTATAGTAACATTTATATTATTATGTAAAAAGCAGGACTAATTACAGACGTTTTATAGCTATTACAGACGCTTATGGCATTTAAGTAAAGAAATTGTAACATAACGCCGCACTGTCTCGAATGAGGCTAATATTAAAACACATTATAGTACTCATTTACATCGGAAATCAGGGTATATTTACTATGATTCGTGATTAAAGTTCCAACAAAAACAAAAGGATTTCCCTAATGTGCGATAATATTCCATTCATGTTCTTAATTTACATTTCTTCGTGCTCCGTTTCAACTATTTAATGGTCTCCGATTAACAATTACTTTTTTATGTACAAATTAAACCACATTTCAATTCCAGCATATTATTTTAAAACAAAGCTGGAATTCCATATAATGGCGGATGCGCCGATGATATATTAAACATCGTTTTCCACGTTTCAGCTAGAAGACTGAAGACACTATATTAAAAGCACACTATATTTATATAATCAATATTCTTGATTCATGTTTTTTCTATTGAATTGCTGGAATTGTGTTTCTTGTACACTTCAATAAACAACGCTGTAATATTTGCCTCTATTGGATTAAAAAACTTTTCATAAACATTACATTATTAATATACATACTCACCGTCATAAAAATCCATCCATTCAAATGTTTAATCAAGTTTGATGAACCCCTTGAAACTCGATTTATTTTTGTAAAGGGCTTTTTTTTTGTAAACCTGTTAAACATAGTCAAATGTTATGATAACACATTTGACCGCACATTTCGAGAAAACATTTCCGCAATTGAATATTGATTTTTTTTTGTGAATTGCTCATAATGCCTATGAATGACTAAATGAATGACTGCAATAAATGTGAATATTTATGATCACAGGGTCTCAAGGGGTTAATTAATTTTGCTGCACAGTCTAATTTCAATATTTTTTAAAAAAATTTGGGAACTAATTTATCGTGAATATCTTGAATATATAAAATTTCAAAAAAAATTATGGCATATTGTAATTTAAAGGGAGGAAACAATTTTGTTTTTGTTTTCCTATAATTACAAACTCTGTGGAGTAAGCATATTTACTCAGCATATTTACGTTAAACTCCCCTATATTTCTTCTACTGCAAAGCGTAACTCATTCTTTATATTATTATTAATATAAAGAATGTATTATTATAAAGAAAATATTATTATTAATATTTTATTTAGTAGAGCCAATTTTTTAAATAAATCACAACATTTTATAACAAATTTATTGGCATATCCTATTTAGGTGTGATTTAGCCTGCAAAGAGTCCTGATCTCAATCTTATTGAGCATGTCGGGGACATGATAGGAAGAAGGGTTCGTTCCCGAATTTCAGTACCTTCAAACTTGCAAGAGCTAAACGATGGAGCAAGAATGGGACGCAATTTATCAAATAGGCATTCGTAACCTTATAGACGGTAGGTATGTATGTATGTATATGGGTTATGGGTTGGAGTGTAGTGGTTTCACTTTCACTACAGCACTTAGGCCTCATTAGGCCCTTTGTGCATTCCTTCTTTTTACTTGAGTACTTTTCTTCAAACCATTTTTTATTATGGGTGGCTTGGTGGCAAATAGACCGTGAGCTGAGCGGCAAATAATATGCCTCATAGGGTACAAAAGGTTTGAAATTTTTGAGTGAAAGAACTTTACATAGGTAGTAAATAACCGGCCGTCTGCCAGCGCCGAGTGGTCAACTTTTCGAATTACAGCCTCTCAAATTTGGGAAAAACTTTCGTACATTTACCTCACAAGGTACATGCTTAAAATTGTACAGGCATATTTGCAAAAGTACTATTAAGTAGAAAATATGCGGAAGACGTCTCCACCTGGACGCGTTCTTAGGGCAGACCCCCGAAAGTACGGCAAAAATCAGACGCAACTTACCTCATAAGGTACATGCATGATTTTCGGCTTAAATGAAAGCTTTTTTAATGTAGATTTGAGATAAATTTCTAAAACGCCGACAGACGGCCAACTAACAGCAGCAAACGCAACCGAATTTTTAAACTTGAAAAAAGTCACATGTCTATTTTCCTCATGTGATACCTACATGTTTTCGACGTTGGTGGTGCATCTGGAGCACTAAGTTAAAAACGTATTACAGACCATTGTCGTTAGAAATATTTTTGGAATAGACGCCCCAAAATACAGACAAAATCAGACGTAACTTACCTTATAAGGTACATGCATGATTTTCAGGTCAAATTAAAGGTTTTTTAATGTAGTCATAATAAATTTCGAAAAAACCGACAGACCGTCAACAATTATTATGTTATTTTTTCTCACATAATGTGATTTTTGTTCCAAAGAATATGTGATTTTAATTTACAAAATGTTACGTACGTTGATGTTATTATTAAAGTTTATTTATAACTGTGGTGTTTTTTGTAAATCCATATTACATATTATGAAATATATAATGTTAAAAACAAGAAACTAAACAATATTTCTGAAATAATACTGAAATAAAATTCGCATTTATACGTATATAAGATTACATTGTGTATTTCATCAATCATCGGCTTCATCTTCAGATGAAACATAAATATATATTTCTTCACTTTCTATATCAGGTTCCACATGGGGATCTTTTAAAATTTAAAAATGTTTTAGAATTTCGGTTCCTTCTCGGTTGCGTAGTTCCAGACAGCACAAATTTCATTGACTCTTTTCATCTTCGAAATAAGTACATCACTACATGGAGGTAATATACTACCGTCAAATTTTTTCAATTTATCAACTGGAGTATTACTTGCCTTCGGACTACAGTTTGAAATAAATAGATCAAATCTTGCTTCATTTACGTTTCGCAGATTAGGCTTTCCATACATGGCACATATAAGATTTTCCACGCATACTGTCTGCTCACTGGAGAGCTTTTCACTCTCGCCAAATGTACTAAATATTTGTTGAGCGTTCTCGTCTTTTCTCAGCAGTGCAAATGGTTTTATTTTGCCCTTACTTGGTTTGTCAACACAAAGGTCAACACAAAGGAAACACAAGCCATCTCGTTTTTGATAAGTTTCTTACTCCATCAATTAAAGATTTAGAGCGTGATAAACTAGCAAATAGAGATAGATGTACTGAATTTTTGATTCAAGGTCCCTGAACAACGACGACCATCCGATTTGACGAAAGCTCTTCGAAATTATAATTTCAATATAGCGTTAATCAAATTTCTCTGCGAATTATGGAACAGTGATTTGTTTCCAGAGATATTAAACATAAAACGATAATTCGATAATTCTAATATATAATCTATTATATAATTATTAATAATATCTAATATATAATTTATCTTCTAATTTCTTTGCTATCTTTATATATTTTTTGGAGGGTTTATCTTGGGATAGTAGCAATAAAACGACTGATTAGGTTACTTTATATATATATATATATATATATATATATATATATATATATATATATATATATATATATATATATATATATATATATATATCCTGAATTTGACCTGAAAATCATGCATGTACCTTATAAGGTAAGTTACGTCTGATTACGTTTTTAACTTAGTGTTAGTGCTCCAGATGCACCACGAACATCGAAAACATGTACCACATGAGGAAAATAGACATTACTTTTTTCAAATTTGAAAATTCGGATGCGTCTGCTGCTGTTAGTTGGCCGTCTGTCGGCGTTTTCGAAATTTATCTCAAATCTACATTAAAAAAGCTTGTACCTTATGAGGTAAGTTGCGTCAGATTTTTGCCGTACTTTCGGGCGTCTGTCCTAAGAACGCGTCCAGGTGAAGACGTCTGCCGCACATTTCCGACTTAATAGTACTTTTGCAAATATGCCTGTACAATTTTAAGCATGTACCTTGTGAGGCGCGCCAATATCCTTGGCTATAGATGTGACCTCGATAAGAGGGGGCCGAGCGGTACCATCGCTCTTTACCCCTAATATCTATGTAGGCCGAGACCGCCTCGTAAGGGGTAAGCCGCGCGTTTCACGTGACCCTCCCCACAAATGTGATCAGTGTCACGCGAAGTTACGCAGCCTCCCCCGGTCCTGGCTGGTGGGCCCCACCGAGAGCCTTGCTTCTGGCGCTCTTGACTTTCTTCGCCGGTGTGTATTACCCCCGGGGGTGTCATGTCGGGTGTTTGAGGAGTCCTTCCTGCCTCTCGTCGGGCTTACTAGAGCCCGGCTGCGCGGCATTCAGGTTGATATGGAGGATGAGCATTGTAGCTCAGGATGACGGAGCTAGAGAGCTGATCAGCGATCAGCTCGCTGGCTCAGTCAGGTAAGGTAAGGATGGTTTGGCAAGGCAGTCGGCCTCGCCATCCACTGGATTGGGCTGTTTTAGTGTCTTCTCGATCCGTTTTCTTTGGTCCTGTTCTTTTCTTCGGTGTCGTCTGCTTCTTCTCGCATCAGTCGTGCTGAAACATAAGATTGTGATTATATACTCACCCGTTGTCCAGGATCTGGGTCTTTGGCCGTTTGTGAGGTCCTGCTTCCTCTGGATCGTAGTCCGTGGCCAGCCGGATTAGCGGATTCCCGTGGTCCTCTGCGATGACGTAGAGCTTCTTGGCGTGGTCCTCGATCATCTCGGTGGCCGTCTTGTATTTCAGGTCCCTTCGGATGACCTCGTTGGTCACATACCAAGGGACACCTACTGCAGTCCGAAGCGCTATGTTTTCCACTGCCTGGATCCTCTTGAGGTGCGTCTTCGCTGCGTATCCCCATGCGGTCGATGCGTTGGTCAGCTGGGGGCGTAAGACGGTCTTGATGAGGGTTGTCTTGTTCTTCAGGCTCAGCCTCTTGTCATCGGCTAACATTGGGTACAGCAGGGCTCGGGTGAACTTTGCCTTTTTCGTAGTGGCATCTATATGGTCCTTCCATGTCAGGGCTCGATCCAGGGTCACGCCAAGGTACTTGACGTTGTTCTCCCACTGGATGTTGACGTCGTTCATGGTGACGTGTCCTGTTGGCCTCTGCTTGCGAACCCTCCGGAACAGCACTGCTTGGCTCTTCTCCACGTTGATTTCCACCTTCCATCGGTTGCAACAGTCCTCGAGAAGCGACGCGGCTTCCTGCAGGTAGCGGGTGGCCTGCCTCGCTTGCGAGGATCTGGCGAGGATGGCGGTGTCGACTGCGTAGAGAGCCATGGTGGTGTTGTTCGTCCTCGGCATGTCCGCGGTGTATAGGTTGAACAGGTGTGGGGAGAGAACGGTCCCCTGGGGCACTCCTGCTTCTAGGCGTCTGTCAGTTGACAGCTCTCCTTCTACTTTGGCTCGGATGGTCCGGCCTCGTAGGTAGGATTGGATCAGCTTGAGGAGGGATACCGGAAAACCGGCGTCCATCATCTTGATAATCAATCCGTCGTGCCATACTCTGTCGAAGGCTTTGGCGATGTCCAGGAAGATTGCCCCTGTGACCTCTCTTCTGTTGAATCCCTCGGTGACGTACTCCGCTAGCCGCAGTACTTGCAGCCCCGTGGAATGTCTTCTTCTGAACGCGAATTGCTCGTCTGGGATGGCCCTTGTGAGGTAACTGTACGAAAGTTTTTCCCAAATTTGAGAGGCTGTAATTCGAAAAGTTGACCACTTGGCGCTGGCAGACGACCGGTTATTTACTACCTATGTAAAGTTCTTTCACTCAAAAATTTCAAACCTTTTGTACCCTATGAGGCATCTTATTTGCCGCTCAGCTCACGGTCTAAAAGTCTCTTTACAATTTTTATATATGATAGCATGTTTCTGAGTTACCGAGATTTGTTACTCTTCACGTTCATTTATAACTCTTCAAATTCACGTAAATTTCAAGACATTGCAACTTTAATCCTTTTATATAATACTAATGTAAGAAGTAAACTAGAATACAACTCTATCGTATGAAGTACAATTATTATAGACAGGAAATATAAAAGGTCCAAAAAAAGTTTTTAAGGTATCTATATTTTTTAAAATAAAATTTATATTATTTTGATATACCATATGTTTACTTATTAAACGAATTTCCAGATATTCGTATTTTAAAATTATCGGAAAGGCGTAAATTAAATGATGCCATTTGTATTTTCAAAGTATTCCGTGGGTTAATTCATAGCAGTCACATATTAAGTATGATTAACTTTTCAATTCCTGTTTTATAACAGCCGTTCACAGATGACGTTCTTCATAGAACAATGGAGAAAAAATCGTGTTCTGTCTTAACAGTCTTAAATTAAATTCAGTAGCACTCTTAAGTAAATAGTAATAGTAAACAGTAACTCATAGGTAGAAAACATTAGGTTTAAGTTTGTGTTATTATATGATATATTATGTGATTATCTTATCTTTTATGTAAAACTTAACAATACTTTGTGTATTTATGGAGGTTAATTTTAATCTGAAGAATTTTGATTATATTGTAATCTAGAACTGGGTACAATAGAACTAGAACTTATTGCTTACATAAATAAATAAATAAATAACTGTTTTCGAATTAAACATAAAAATAACTGATTTTTTTCTGTGCAATATATTTATTTTCTTTATTTTTATTCTATTTATTTTAATCGCATCACATTATTATTAAATATAGTTATTAACAAAAATTATTGCTAATAAATGTATCACAAAAAAATTCCCATAATTGTATGTTTCAAATAATTTTATTTTGCTAAGTTAAACTAAATTTATTTAAAACAATATATTTTATTCCCTCTAATCGTCTAATAGCCACTCGAGCCCTTAAGGCTCTCGTATCTATTGCCTGCAAACAAGTATCGAAAATCTCTCAAATTATATTCGATTTATTCTCTCTCTTGTGACCGAAAATTGTTTCATAGCGAAAAGCTGATAGATAATAATGTTGTAGATAATAATATTATCAATAAAAAAATCACTGGCACCACACCATTATTAGGTTATAATAAAGCAGCGATATGTACTTTTTAGTATCGACTGAATTCTCAGGAATAGTATAAAGATAAATTTAAATCAATAAATTCAATAAAATTTTTCATTGAAAAGCATTGAAAAGGTCATGATCTTAATAACCTTCGTCGACAGCTTTATGCAGGAAGTAATTTATACACTCAATGGCAGCGGATAATTTCTAACTGAAAGCTGGTATTGCCGTAATTGAACGTCGGATATAGAAGTGAATTCTAGAAACACGATGTCGTTAGTCAATTTCATAAAATATTATTTGAATTATTACTGGAGTAGAAGAGATGAGTGCTGGAAATATATTTCTCTCATAATATTGGGAAATATAGATATCTTTTCTCAGGCTCGGGCGATTGTAATTAATTAAGGGTAGCCTTGACCTGAAATATTTTGACAACTCATCCGCGATTTGTTTGTTTACATATTATTTTAGATAACAAAATACCTTTCATTAGGAAAACAGAAGGGGAAGGTCGATTTTATTCCAGATCTTATACTCTAGGTATAAGATATGCTGAATAATAGCCTTAATCATTTACCAGAAATGTTTATTTAATTTTTAAAAGTTTTTTATTATTACCTATTGTTGCAACAAGTTATAAAAATATTTAAATTGTTGCGAAAGATTTTAAGAGGTGAATTTTAAGCACTAATAAAATAACAGTTTGTTACAGTTTTTGTAACCCTGAGTTATTGTTACAAGGGGGTAAATAAATCAGCCCTTATAATATTGTTTATTAGAACTTTTTAACGCGTTGATATTTCTTATGTGCAAATGTGGGTTTAATTTCACTTTTTTATGTAACGTGTTTTCTACGCAAAATTGAAAATTTTCTCATAAAAAATAAATTCACTGATAGTAGACTGTTAGCAAATAAAATCATGATGATAAATATTATTGCCATTGTTCGTTCTTGTTTTGTCTAGAGAGATTTATAATAATTAAAAATATTTAAGTATTTCTTTTATTTATGGTCGTTTACAGTTAAAATAAATCCAGATTGTATTGTGTTAACTTTCTAGAGTTTAGAGAACACAAAAATAATGGCAATCCTTGTCATAAAAACATTATTTGACAACAGCCTACTTGACTGTTTCGCGCCGAGTAATAACCCCTCAGTGAATTTATTTGAAAGGGGATATTATTTTCTAAATTTTTTTAAGGGCAAATTATTAGTGAAGAAAACTCAAGTGACAAAAAAGTCACACATTGAGGCCATCTTTACATATCAAATTTACACATAGCTTCAAATTTGTCCTTATTTTAGATTATTCACATTACCTCGAAAAAGGGGTATTATTCTAAGGGTGTGACGCGCTATTTTTAGAGCCGCATTTTCTTGTTAAGTGACACAAAAAATATGAAATACAAGTAGTCTATGAATATTAAGCTGAAAATTGACGATCAGCCGACATAATTCGTGTAGTTTCGAAATTTAGTATTGTTATTCATTGAGATAATAATAATAATAATAATAATGTTTATTTGCATAAATAGTAGATTATAAAATATGAACAATGTATATATTTATATAAATGTTAGACAGTATTATTAACTGGCTAAATCTGAAAACAAACAATTTAAATTCATAATAATACGCAACAATAATAAAGTACACTAAGTACTTATAAACACATAAAATTACAAATAAACAAATATACTCAATAAGTGACCTAACACTTGTTTTGAGGTAAGATAAAATAACTAAGATAAAATAGAACTAGGATAAATAATATAATATGATACCACTAGTATGAATTACAATATAGAGTCACGAGTATTTACAATTTATGAGTGGTTACGAGTAGTACGAGTATGTACGAGTAGTAGTACAAAAATCTCAACGTTTCAGTTATAAAGATTATAAGGTAGGTAAGTTATTTAAGAAAAGTTATTGTGAAATATGATTCTTGACTGTTGAAATATATAATGTTTAAGTTTTTTTTGTATGATGTAATATTAACTGTATTTTTAATTTCGACAGGAACTGTGTTATAGATTTTAGGAGCTAGATATTCATAGGATCGTTGTCCAATAGATGTTAACATCAAAGGTATAGTATGTAGGTGTCTTTGTCTAGTATTGTAGGTATGACCCGGCAATGATATGTTATTTTTTACCAGGTGATACTTTATGTTGAGATTGTAATAGTACAATTGTCTAATATCAAAAACTTGTACCTCTTCATATAATAGATTACTAGGGTGTGTTAAGTCTTTATGTAGTATTATTCTCAGGAATCTTTTCTGAATAATTTCCAGACGTAAATGAGTTTTAAGTGCACTGCCCCACGCTAATATACTATAGCGCAAATGGCTTTCCACCAAGGCAAAATAAAGTATTCTTAATTGTTGTATGTTAAAGATATTTCGTAAGTATTTAAATCTATAGAGTATCGTCTGTAGTTTCCTTATAGTATATTTTACATGTTTATCCCATCGTAAGTGCCTGTCAATGACAACTCCTAAATATTTAATTTCTGTTGAGGGCATGATGATATGTTCTTTCTTATGAATTTCAATTTTTATTTGTGAAAATGGAGGAAGACCTGATCTCCTGATAAACATAGGGAGGGAGAACTTTTCTTTTCTTCAGTTTGTTGCTTATATCTCTAAAATTTTTAGGAATATAAACATAATTACTAATACCAAAATGATTTCACAAATTTATTTATTAAAATAAAACAAGAAAATTACACAGGTGGCCTTATAATATAATGTCGTTAATGGTCTTTTATATTTTAACATCGTCATATTTTCATTTAAATCTACGGGCGATCCGTTGGTACATGCGCCTAAGCAGCTGTAACAGATAGGACTGCAGTAAAAGCCAACTTTTTCCCTGCAGCCACATTTCCCGGAACAATCACACAATCACAATCACAATCAGCGGCAAAAAATAGAATTTAGCACGGTCCGGTGCAAGAGGGTCCAAGGTTATGATTGGCTACAGATTTCCATCTACTCCTCGTTTATAACCCCAAATTTCAAGAAACAGTCCCAAGCCACTCTTGTACTTGGCGGTAAACTTTAAATGAGTGATATTTCGCTGACCCTTTGGTAGATGGCAGCGAAGAATGATCCGGTTTAAGCTTGGTATTGGATATCAAAAAAACTGCGTATCGATGGCTGTTTGGATCATTCTGTCAAAAACATCTTTTCTTCTGATTCTGCTCTAGCGTCTTGAGTTGACGTTGTGTCATAGACGATGGCTTAATTACTTATTACTTTGCTAATGGATTTTGTTCAAAAAGCTTAAAAACAAAGCTTTGCCTTCCTGCATATGACTAGGTTGTATCGCAACCCGTGAAACTATGTGAAACAATAATGGAACAACAAAATAAAAGTTTTTGTAGTTCTCGGAAAGAAAATATTCTAGTTTCCATGTTCCCTGCTCCTGGCTTGACAAAGAATATTTCGTTCGCTGACGGTTTCTGAGCTGATGGTGGAGAAGGTTAAATTTTTGTGCACTAATTTATTTTTATGGATCTTTTCTTATATGAAACACCGTGTAAAAGTGTGTGTTTTTTTTGTTTAAATACAGATATTTTATTAAATTTACATTTAGCCACTTCTACATTAGTAGTAGGTACTATTTATTTTGGAACTTGTTTTACCAAAACATAAGCACGAGCCCGTTCAATGTATTATACTGCAGTTAAAACTATCATATACAGCATAGAATTTTAATTGTACATATTGTTACGGGTTATTTTATACAGGGCGCGTTTACCTACCTTCTCCCACAAAGGGCACCTGGCTTTGCTCAGCGGTGTGGTCCGAGTTCGTTTTGAGAATTCGGATAAAGGGCGCCACCCGCTTGTCACTCCCAGCCCTTGTTAAGGAGAAAAGCTGTTCCAAACGGGAGAACAGTAAATGACGTAAACTCTTGTAGGTAAACCCTTCCCAGATGATTATCAAAACAATATGTGATGTATATATGATAATATAATATATGTAAATATATATTCAAATATATTATATGTGCTAGCACATAAATTACGTGATATAGGTAAAAAAAATAATGATGCACTACCTACTGATGTAAGAGATATGTATATACTAAGAGAGACCGAATAAGAATAATATGAAATAAGCAAAAAAAAATAGACTTTTCGCTCACCCCCGCATAGCTATGCTCGGTTTATATGCAGTAAGCCGGGTCTACTACTAAATCCTACCTATTGGTATATATATGAAAAATCTATAGCCTAGTATAAAATGTGCCTAAAATCAAAATAATAAAATGTGCCTAAATTAATTTAAAGTTACTAAGTTAATAAGCGACTAAACTAATAAAAGTGATTTGTTGAACTAAATTAGTAAAAGTGACTAAGCTTAACTAAATGACTAAGTTAATTAAGGTTAATAATAAGCGACTAAGCTAACAAAAATGACTAAGTTAATTGAGGTTAATAAACGCAGCAAGATTAACTTCAATATAGGAGTAGTTTCCACAAACACCAAAACACTTTCACTTCGCTAGACGCGCGTTTCGCCAACCAAGTTGGCATCATCCGGAGACGATTAAAACTAATCTTAAACTAATCTATCATATTTCTACTATTTTCATGGTGACGTCAGTAATGATATCACCGTGAAATTTACGCGTGACTAATCACGCTTCAATGATCGGTTGCTAAGCAATGCGTAAAGCGGGCTGGCTATACGGTATAGGTCCCTTGTCGCTATTCATACTACTTTTATATTTTATAATTTCTATGCTCTCAAATGCATCCAACTGTCTATTATTGGTCACATTTCTAACTAATCTTAAATTACTAATATCTATTTATATGATTGTTGTCAAAAGCATGTTGTGCAACACTAGACTTATCTGTTCTTCCATATTTTAGATGAGCCATGCTCTTTAAATCTGGTGTTAATTGATCGTCTCGTTTGTCCAACATATTTTCGATCACAATCATTACAATTAATTTCGTAAATCCCAGACCTTTCATTTGGAACAATTTTATTCTTTGGATTGTCTAAAAGTTGTTGTAATTTATTACTCGACGAATGAATCGCTGTCATACCCACGTTTTTGAAGACCTTACTCAAACCCCGAGTAAGCCGTGGTTCATACGGGATGGATACATATTTTGGAGTCTTTATATCCTTTTGAAAGGTCGTAGAATTACGAAGTGTGTCCTTAAATTTACGCTTCCTAATTAGTTTTTCAACTATATCTCTAGGATAACCATTACTCACAGCTATATTTTTCATGAATACTTTTTCTTTTTCAAACCTCTCATTACTGAGAGGGAAACTTAGTAAACGATGGACAAGAAAATTAAAACTTGCCATTTTATGTTGATAGCAGTGGTGATAGTCATTAGGGATATATCTGATCGTACTGGTATCTTTTCTATATATATATATCAAATTCTAACCTATTGTCACTATTTTTAATTACTAATACATCTAAAAATGGAAGTTTTCCATTATTTCCTAGTCCATATGTAAACTTTACAGAAGTGAAACAATCTTGTGTCAAACACGGCAAAAATGTCATCCACATACCTCAGCCAAATCCTAGGAAAATACTCGAATTCTTCTTTTACTTCAGTTTCAAATAGACTCATGAAGACATTAGCAATGAAAGGCGATCAACAGTTACCCATTGCGGTTCCTTCATGTTATTCATAGAACTTGTCATTGAAACGGAAGTAATTTTGTTTCATACAAATATTTTTCCATTACTTCTTTTCTATAGTTGTTTAATTCGAGTAAATCCTCAAGATAGTCCAATGTCTGTGGAATTGGTACACTCATAAATAATGAACAAGCATCAAAGGAAATCAAAATTTCACTCTCTTGCAATTGAATATTCTTGACCTTCGGGAATCTGGAATCTGGAATTTGTCATCGAGTGCGGATCAGAGATCCGCTGCACTTAGGTCCCATTGGGCCCCTTGTGCTTCCTCCGTGAGGGAAATGTCTCCCTAGGCCATCGACCAGCCCAATGTTGTACAAAAGGTGATGATGTTGCCCAGGGGCAATTCCCTCAAATTGGCCATAGAAGGCTAACGTTCCCCCAATATGGATACTCTGGTCGATGACACGGCGGGACATTCACGCAAAGTATATGCTCGATCGTTTCATCTTCTTGTTCACATCCTCTGCAGATGGGTGTGTCACTTTGTCTCATGTTATAGAGGTGTTTCCTTACCCGGCAGTGTCCGGTTAGGATTCCTGTAACAAATCGCAGTTTACCCCTGAACATTGCCAGATACTTCCTCGCCGTCTCTTCGCTGGGATGTCTCAAAAGATTTCTGGCCAGCTGACAGCTACTTGTTTCATCCCATAACGTCTTAAATTTTTTGTGGGTGTTTTCCTTTATTAATTGGAGTTTCGCTGCAACTGGTAGTGTACTTGAAGGACCAGGCCCAAGGATACTCAGGCTGGCTGCCTTCTTGGCCAGTTTGTCAGCTTCTATATTGCCGTTGCATTGTGAGTGTCCTTTGACCCAGCACAGGCATATGTTATTCATCTGACATGCTCTCACAAGTGCTTGGTGGCATTCCCATGTTGATCCTTTAGTTATTTTATAATTTTTCAGGGCCAGTAGTGATTGTCTACTACCTGTGCAGATTCGTATGGTCTTGCCCGTTATTTCTCTGCGAGCAATCTCTTGTGCGGCTATGGTTATACCAGCGAGTTCTGTTTGTACTACACTGGCATTTTTATCCATAGTCCAGCTGCATCGCAGATTCCTGGAATATATACCACAGCCTGCTCCATCCTTTTTCTTTGATCCGTCCGTGAAGAGATAGTTTACACCTTCAACGCCGGCCTCGTCTTCACCAGTAGTATGTATGGTGTAAGGTTTGTCAAAGACAAGCCGAGGCGGAATACCATCTGCACATGCCTGTAAAAGGGGTATCTTTCTGACAGCCTCAGTCCACAGGCGGCTTCTGGTTTGGCCACAGCTTGCGTTTGGTAGTATGCCAACGGATTTAAGGCGAGTCATGGTAGTCAGAGCCACTTCTTCTAGATGTAGATCTAGCGGTGGAAGACACAGCATTATCTCCATTGCTCTCGTTGGTGTTGTTCGCATGTCTCCGGTTATGCTATTCTTGACCTTATCAATGAAATCATTCGAATTTTTAACTGAAAAACTAGGCTGGGCTGCAATGGGCAAACTTTCAAATTCCTTAGTCAAACATTTTGATAAGTGGTAAGTCGGATATCCAATAGACGATACTATTGGACGCACCGACTTCCCTGGCTTATGAATTTTTGGTAGACAATACAATCTAGGTACAGTAGGGTTAGATACACGTAACCTATTCTTAACAGGTGGAGTAATAGGGTTGTTACATGAATTGAGGACATTTTTTATTTCTAGTGGTCATCCTTGGTAAAGGGTTTCTAGTAAGTTCTTTATGGGACCATTAAGTAATTAGGTTGTTTACTAAAATAGTATAAATATGGTAGATTTTGTAGTTTAAGATTAGTTTTGATCGTCTCCGGATCAACTTATACAGAAGGGAAGTCTCACGACTAAGGTGGTCAAAATAGTCCAAATAATATCCCTTGAGAACACTAAACCACCGCCACACCAAAGAAGAAAAACCCTAGAACAAGTATTTAAGTGGTAGTACCCTTAATTGTACGCCCTGTATACATACTTCTTACCTCGACCTATGGTCGAGATCCTATATATATCCTATATATATATATATATATATATATATATATATATATATATATATATATATATATATATATATATATATATATATATATATATATATATATATATATATCCTCAGTTTGAATAACCATACTGTAGTTCCAAGCTAAATTTGGTGAAAACTATGGGAAAAGTAAATATCTCTTCCATACAATTCATTATGTAATGAGCCTATAATAGGAGGGTTCCTCGGGTTATCACTTTTTATATATAATTTTAAATATTACGTTTCTATTATGTGTCACATTTTGTAACATCTAGAGCATGTAAATATTTTATAGAAACATATTTAACATCACATAGAAAATCCCATATGATACAGACTAATTCCAACCCAATATGTCACATACAATAATATCTTGTGCATGAATATGTCACATACAATATGTTGTGTATGGCTAAATGAATTTTCCTGACTCACTGAATCAGATTGATCGCAATTTATACTGTTGAGTTGACTATTTGTTCGCAATCCCCAACAATTTTGTTTCCTTTTATTTTTCCTAACACCTCATGGAAAATTGTTTCGCAATAAGACAGAATATATGCATTTAATAAGAAAAAATGACAAATGCTGTAATTTAACCGTAATGTTAAAAAATAATATTATTATTATGGAAATAATACCATGTGTTGTGGAAATATAGACTTACCCCATAATCTGATGAATCCATTTCCCTGATCACGTTGTCCGTATTATTTTCTATGATTATTATCGTCTCCATAGTTTCCACACATTTTAGTCCATCTGAAAAATAAATTATTAATGGTTATTTAAGTAATAAATAAGTAACAAATGTAATCGCCCTTAAACACCTTTATTATATCATCTTAATTACTTTTGTTATATTTGTACTTTGGTTACGGTTTGTTTATTTATTATTTCTGGTGGCATTCTATCTGTAGTTGGCTTTATATTAATATTTGTGGCTAATCTATTACCCGTGCGCTCTAATATTTACTACAGTATATCGATTTGGTGGGAGAGATTATCTTGTTAACTATCAGGACGCAAGATTAAGTAATATTATCAAATCGTCTAAATTGCGGGAATATTGGCCTAACTTATGTTCGACAATTTCAGTAAGGTTGTTGAGTTCAGAGGTTTTAATTCTCTGCTTGTGTGGAATATTACTAAAACAATCATATAATTATTCATCATCATCAAGTACTTCCTGGCCAGTCTTAAGGTTGTGGATTCTAGTTGGTTTAAACGAAGTTTTTGGAACTTGCTTGGACTTTCGTAATTCCAGTAAAAGGACTCATCTCGCATCCTGGTTGTAGCTAGTTGTGCAGTTTGACGATATTTTTATAAATTCGTTCTGCAATGAAACTCCTCTTGGGACAGCTAATTGTGATTTGAAGTGGTGGTTAACTAGGGATATTTGACAATTTTTTGGTAAGGATTGTCAACTTTTGAATAATCTGGCTACATACAGCATCGTTATCTATTGGGAGGGCAAATAGATTGGAACATAACTTTATTCCGAAGTACAATGGTTGACACAAATTTGGATCTTGGATGGGTACATACATTAAAGAATCATCATCTTTCGCGATATATTTATTAGTTATATGCAAAATATGATGTAGTCTAGTTCTATTATCAAAGATAGGGATTGGGTATAAATGGTACAATGTGTAAGCTTGTGATTCTACCACAGGTATTTTTAAAACAAGTACCATGTTTAAATTGGTTTGAAACATTTTTAAACGCACAAGAAGCTTATGAAATTTAGAATATCATTTAAGTTATCTTAGATATATAGATAACTTTCCATGAGTTGTTCGCAGATTTCTAGGAACTTTGCAATTATAATTATTTTTACCTTATTGGTTACGCCGATAATGGTTCTCTGAAATTCTATTGAAATTCTATTTCTTTGAATGTTTCTTTATCGATGTGTAATTTTTGAAGAGTTCTTTATTAGAGTGGATGTTATATAAATTTGATTTTTCATTAGGTTTTCTAATTGATGTTCGTCATCAGGTATTCTATTTATACAACTTGTATAATACTCGCCGTCAGGCATCTAGATTTTCAGTGACTGTACCAAATCATGACCTCTCTTTCTTCTCTATAAAGTAGCTTACAACAACGTTAGTCGGATATATTAACGGTCACATATCATCTTTGTGCTGTCTCTCTTGTTACTTTAATTTCTAACAGAAAACGCTACAGTTTTGAGAATAAATTAATGACGTAAGAGCATTCTTTTAAGATTTTAATAACTACAAAATTTAAAAAAGTACAAAACTCAAAAAGCTAATAAAAGGGTTTCAATTTTTAACCCGGTAAACTTTGAATATTAAGTCAATAACCAAAAATTTGATAAAAACACATTTTTATAAAGTATTTGGCGTTTTAAAACTAATATACCGACAGCTCGTCATAAGAACAGAAACGCTGGTAAGTTTCTCGATATTAAGCCGCTCCGTCGATGCGTATGATAGCGCACAATTATCTCGGTTGCAATTTGACTTCATAAAGTAAACGTCGCTGTCGTAAAGTATAATCCGCGAAAGTTGTTTAATTAAGTATTATCTCAAAATTTAATTATAGTCAAAACTAACGCTTAGTTTTGTCTAGTCAGACAGTCAGTCAAGAAGTAGTAGCCAATGTTATATTTATGCAGCGAGAAGTGTGAGAATAAATCCATAAAATGTTTTAAAAGTGTCCAAGAGCTGGCTTCAGTGGCTATTGGCATACATTTACGTACCGCACAGACAATTGCTGCGGAAATGAAATCTGAATCTGAAATTAAATCAAAATATAGTAGTGCATGGGGATTGGGGAGTCTCCGTCATTTTCGACGCCTAACAAGAAAATAATAAAATCTGCATCGAAATCTAATGTAAGCTACTGAAACAGGTTCTAACTTTAAATGCGGCCTATAGGTACTATTTACTACTATTTAAATACTACTACTATTTAAAATTTCTCGAAGAAAACGGTTACATTGATTCATACAAGTCTTTAAGACAAATTGTACAGAATATAAGATTTTGTTGGAGGAAAAATAATAAAAACCTATTCACCACTCGTAACACATCTTATTGTTACCGTCTCCTTTACACTACCTATATTATTGTATTATTGAAAATAAGGACAGTATAATTATCATGATATAATGTACTTTTTTACGCATTAAGTGTCATTAGTTGATATATAAACCCTGTCTTTGGTAGTTGACCTTTAAAAGGCTAAAAAATTTACTATAAATTGATATTTTTAAATATCGGTGGAAATGTAAACATGTTTAAATGTTAGCGTATATATTATTTTTCATATCAATATATTAGCATTATCGTTAGGCTTCATTTTCTGTTTGATGTTCCATTTAATCCCATCACCGACCATGTCGGCGTTATTGAGGGAACGTTGGTTTGCCTTAGATCATTTGCGATTTTCTCGAGCATACCGTTTCAGATCGGCGCGGAAGAGGCTTTTTACTTAATCTAATATAATAAATTAACAATTAACACGGCATGCGGTACGTCCACCGTACCAGTCACACTGCATGTATTATTATTTGAAGTTCAATATAGTGAAAATTCAAAATGTATTGCATATAATATGTTTATCACAAATTTCTATATGCGTATAATTAAACTACAGATATTTACCTGAAATGCATTTTTCAGAAGCAATAATTCTTGTACGATGTTCAGAACTATATTTTTACATAGAGTACGAACATGTGTTTTCAATTTAAGCTGATAACCGCTGAGAGCGTTTTGGCACGAAATGTTTACAGCCGAGGCCTGTCTATCGGTATTAGGCTTTCCGAGGATATCTCCTGTCGACCAAAACTACCGCCAAGGGAACCTCTGCTCCTAACGCTCTCCTAATTAACGGGGTCTCTGATATTTATACCATTTATTGTCAGTACTGCAATCCTTGTCTGACTATTCTAATTTTCCTACGGTCTATTGTCAATTTCTCTTCTCCGTATTCCCTATACCTAGGGTGACCATATGTAAATTTATTTAAATAAAAATATAAAATATAAAATATAAATAAAATAAAAATATTTATTTTTTATACAAGGACAGCACTTTCTTTTCAAACACTATCCTACTGTCTTCGAAGATTTATCAAGGACGCCTAAATGTACTTTTTTTTAAAGATACACAAAAGTATGTCCTACTATTTGTTTCAATAGAGAAACGAAAAAATTAAACTGTTTTTGGTATATAGCGATTTGGTTTAACCCACTGTGCAGCCAATGATCGCCTTGCTGTAAGACAGCGCGCAACGACGGTAAGGTAATGTAACGTGCCGATACGTTTATCTCGCTGTTTCATTTTACCGCAGTTCGAACGCTATTTGGCCAGCCGCAACAAATTCTTAGCATCTCGTTTGTTACGCCTGCATTCACTGTCACTGTCGTTAAGATTTTTAAGCATTTCTATATTTTTACAGTCTGAGAGGATGAATTAAAACAGTTTTGCGATTTTGTTGTTGTCAAATAAACATTTTGGGATTTTGTTGAGTACAAAAAAATGTTATCATTTTCAATAACAAGATTTTTGAAAATGCCAGCCATTGAATGAATTATACAAATGTTCTAACCCTTGACAGCATATTTTTTATCTATTGACAATTGTCCAACAATTTTAAAACAGTATCCAAAATCTAACCAGCGAAACTTGGATGTGGGATGTACACAACATTGCATCTCTTCCACAAAGTGATTTTAGATGTGGAAGGTGATAAAATATGGGCAACAGAAGCCGCTTTGGAGTATTTAGAACTCATAAATAAGCTTCAAAATGGCTTGAATGAGTTATTTTTGCCGCGTGTGAGAGTCACTTTTGAAACTTGAAAATATGGATATGGAAGACGTCAGTGTAAACTATCGGGACAACTTTATCACGC
>CAXKVY010006556.1:0-15186 GCA_964058915.1 Tetropium fuscum | reverse complement strand
GTTCAATAACTTTTAAACCAGCCTATCGATTTTGATATTTTTTTTTGTTTGAAAGGGCGATTCTTGCGGATGTCTATTTTGTAATTGGCTTTACATAAAAAATGTATTTCTTAATATGTACAGCCTTTAAAAACCGATTATGATTTTGACACGAAATTATATTATTTTTCGAATCACCTCTCTAGCCCCTTCAGAAACGAAGATGCGACATTTTAGATGAAACGGCGTTATTAAGTTTGATATTCAACAAGGACGCCGTGGAGCTGAAAATGTCTAAAAAGTTCATCGTTTAAGAAATGTTTAGCGTTTTCGATTACGGACGCTGAAATAATTGTTACTTACAAGTACAAACAACATCAAAAAGACATAACAAACAAAGAATTATTCGACATTTTAGTAAAACGACTGTAATTATTACTGACTGTAACAAACTAACTAATAACGAGTATTTCCTCCTCTGGCTGCTATAATAGCTTCCATACGCCTAGGCATGCTTTCAATCAAATTTGTAATAGTGATTTGAGGGATATTGTCCCATTCTTCTGTAAGAGCAATCCATTAAGAGGAATTCTTCGCCAATGTAAGGTGCAAATGGGACAACATGTTCATTCAAGATCTCTATGTATCAACTGCATTTAGAGATTGCCATGGTGGAAACAAATAATTCTGTACGAGCATCGCTGGTAATTCCACCCCATACCATTAGTGAACCACCGCCAAAACTCTCCCTTTCACTGAACATACCATCCTCGTATCTTGCCCCACGCTTTCTCCAAACCCTCCGACGCCCGTCTACTGATCTCAACATGTGAATAAAACTTGCAGTGAATAAAACTTGAGACCATTGCAACGCATTCCAAACAAGATGAATTCGAGTAAAATCCAAACTAGCTACTCGATGTCGTCGAAGTAATCGCATTCCTATAGCAGGTCTTCTTGCGATAAAACCGAGACTCCTGAATCTCCGACAAATTGTTCGATCTGACACAACTGTTCCTCGTGCATTTCTTAAATTTTGGTTTGTGATCACAGCTGTTTGATCGGGATTCCTCGATATTTGCGGACCAATAAATCGATCGTCAATATTTTGTATAATTCTGGAACTACCCGAACCTGGACGTCTGCTGTATTGGCCCGTTTCTCGGTAGCGCTGGATCGCTCTTCGGACACTTATTTCTGGTAGACCAACAATACGAGCTGCATATCTTTGACTCCTTCCATCTTCTACCAAAGCCACAACTCTAGCTACTTGAATTGGACTAATTTGCACTGGCATTTTCTTTTAGCGTTAACGTTAACGAAACGTCAAAGTTAACTGAATTTATTTTTTTTCACGAGAATTTCAACTGAATCCTTTGACGTTTCAGTGTTAACACCATAGCCTCCTTAAATATCAAACTTAAGAACAGCGTTTCATCTAAATTGTCGCATCTTCGTTGCTGAAGGGGCTAAAGAGGCGATTCGATAAAGAGAATATTGAAAAAAGAATGGTAAACACCGTGACTGACCAACCTAAGAATTCAATACAAATCAAATTTCACTCCACAGCGACATTCAAATTTCGTGTCAAAATCATAATCGGTTTTTAAAGGCTGTACATATTAAAAAATATTTTTTTTATGGAAAGCCAATTACAAAATAGTCATCCGCAAGAATCGCTCTTTCAAACAAAAAAAAATATCGATAGGTTACAAAATCGACAGGTTATTGATCGATATCGTAAAGTTATTGAACATCAAATTTGGGACATAATCTAGGTGCGCCACTTTTTATGTCCGATAGTTTGTATTTGGATACAAAAATATTATAATGACCTTTCTTTAGTTGCATAATGGCGTTGCTTGATATTAGTATATTATTCAAGGAGCAGTTAATGATAGCCATTATGGACGATGGTGACGTTAACGTCATGATCAGGGGCTCAAATGGCCTGAGTTAATAATGGCCATTAACTGCAAGTTGAATACTGTGATTTATTCACAACCATTATACGTTTCCTACCTTCAACGAGTTGTTTTTCGGTCCTTGAGGGTGCGATATTAATAATGGATCAATGGATTAATCATTACGTGATTAATAATGGATTTCATTGGAAAAGCAGTTGAAAACATCTGTTGAAATTGAGTAACTTGGGATTTTCAAATGTTTATTGTAATTTTTCATGTCCTACTGAATCAGGAGTGGCCTCTTGAATACTGCGGGCAACAATCAAAACTATTTGTATTTACATCTGATATCCCTCAGGGCTCTGTACTTGGCCGTTATTTGTTTTATATATTTA
Organism: Tetropium fuscum; assembly: GCA_964058915.1. Classification (NCBI taxonomy): domain Eukaryota; kingdom Metazoa; phylum Arthropoda; class Insecta; order Coleoptera; family Cerambycidae; genus Tetropium; species Tetropium fuscum. Next base: position 12,905 of record CAXKVY010006556.1, on the reverse strand, counting down.
TTAATGATAATGAAGTAAATTAGATGTAAGCTCTCTATTATACAATATGCTGATTATGTCACACTCTATTGCAGGATTATGACTTATTACTTAATGGCAACGTTTACAGTGAGCTTCAATGGTGGATGAACCACTGGTGTAATAATAATAATTTGCAACTAAACATAAAGAAGTGCAATGTGTTATCATACTCTCATAAAGTCCAACCTATACAATATAATTATTCAATTAACAACGTTGTATTATTAGACCTCACATAGTACGTGACCTACGCGTAACTTTTCATGACTTTTTAAATAGTAGATTATCATTTACACATCATATTCGTACCATTTGTAATGAATGCTTGAAAACGTTGGGTTAAATTTTACAAATGTATGTGTTTGTTACTGTTGTATCCTACTCCGTAAATGGAATGTACTGTGGCGATACACTATGTACACGATACACTACGTATCGTAAAGAAAAAAAATTAATATATATTTTTTTGTCGAGGCTCACCGCATGGGGGGTTAATACCTCCCGTGTTAAATAAAATATCAGATAATTTGGAATTGACGAAAAATGGCATATTATTTAAAAACAATTTTTAGGAAAGAAATATATAAATCCGGCCATTTTACTATGTTTTTTTTAACAAATACCTTACGACTCAAGTATTGAACTCAAAATTCGAAATTGACTGATTTACTAATTTCAATATGGCTCCCTATATAGTATAGGGAATATATAATATCCCTCTTAATACATTTTTGGGAAAAATATCACCGAAGATAAAACAATTTTAAAACGTAAGAGTCATCACTGAGTTGACGAGTAAGCTGTCATTAATGGCCGATTGCACCAACAAGCAACCCATAAAATCAATATTTTGATTGCACCAACATAGAGAAATGATAAGTATTCCTCATAAGCAAATGTTAAGTATTCCAATATCCTTAAGCTTTCCTTTACTAAGTCATCATTAGCTCAAACTATCCTTACCTAAGTTTTTAGGTTATGTTTTATCGTTTTGTAAGTTATTTCATTAGGAATGAACTTTTCAATATGTCACTGCCTATAATAGTTATATATAGTGGTAATGCCTCTATTTACAGCTGATTTTTGTGCTCAGCAACAGAACAGGATTAATAAAGTATCAGCTGATGATCGAAGTGATATATACCTATTATTGAAGCTGTTATACAAGAAAACAGTCACTGTCGAAGAAATGGTTTTTCGTCCATCAGAGTAGAATAACTGGCTCAATTATCGGTGAAGTTGTAAGCATAATAAAATCAGAAAAATTTAGTGAAAAACCTTCACTAAAAAAAACAGACTTGCATCACATAAAAGCAATAAAATGGGACCGCACTTATGAAAGTACTGATAAATATTTGTTGACCGAAATTAACTGTCATTACAGTTTCAGGCATGATGTACCAACAAAGGCAGATTATTTGGGAAAAAATGTAGTGTTTTATTCACAAAAGAGTCACAAGTTTTATTTTCAATGCCAGTTACATATGTATGTAACCAATACAAGCCGGTATGATTTTATTATTTGGACGAAAAAAGTTAGGTTGCTCACGTTGTTTATCATTCTTTTTTGTATATTCTCTTTTTTGAATCACCTCTCTAGCCCCTTCAGCAACGAGGATGCGACATTTTAGATGAAACGGTGTTATCAAGTTTGATATTTAACAAGGAGGCTATGGTAACGGTTAACACTGAAACGTCAAAAGATTCAGTTGTAAATCTCGTGAAAAAAAAATGAAGTTAACGTTCTAAAAGAAAATGCCAGTGCAAATTAGTCCAATTCAAGTAGCTAGAGTTGTGGCTTTGGTAGAAGATGGAAGGAGTGAAACAACTGTCCGAAGAGCGATACAGCGCTACCGAGAAACGGGCCAATACAGCAGACGTCCAGGTTCGGGTAGTTCCAGGATTATGCAAAATATTGACGATCGATTTATTGATCTGCAAATATCGAGGAATCCCTATCAAACAGCTGTGATCACAAACCGAAATTTAAGAAACGCACGAGGAACAGTTGTGTCAGATCGAACAATTTGTCGGAGATTCAGGAGTTTTATCGCAAGAAGACCTGCTATTGGAATGCGATTACTTCGACGACATCGAGTAGCTCGTTTAGAATTTGCTCGAATTCATCTTGTTTGGAATGAGTTGCAATGGTCTCAAGTTTTATTCACTGACGAATCAAGATTCATGCTGAGATCAGTAGACGGGCGTCGGAGGGTTTGGCGAAGTCGTGGGAAAAGATACGAGGGATGGTATGTTCAGTGAAAGGGAGAGTTTTGGCGGTGGTTTACTAATGGTATGGGGTGGAATTACCAGCGATGCCCGTACAGAATTATTTGTGTTTCCACCACGGCAATCTCTAAATGCAGTTAGATACATAGAGATCTTGAATGAACATGTCCCATTTGCACCTTACATTGGCGAATTCCTCTTAATGCAAAATAATGCACGACAGCAGTGATGATAACACAATTTTTAAACGATGTCGGAATTAATCGTATGCCGTGGCCCGCTAAAAGCCCTGATATGAATCCCATTGAGCATTTATGGGAAAAGATAAGGGGTTTAATATAAAATAAGGGGTTTGAAAAAATTATTCAGGGATACCAAACCTCAACCCCCCACTCCACCCCCTGGGGCGGGGGTGGGGGTAACTGGGTATAGGTATATGTATATATATATATATATATGTATATATATATATGTATATATATATATATATATATATATATATATATATATATATATATATATATATATATATATATATATATATATATATATATATGTATATATATATATATATATATATATATATATATATATATATATATATATATATATATATATATATATATATATATATATATATATATATGTATATATATATATATATATATATATATATATATATATATATATATATATATATATATATATATATATATATATATATATGTATATATATATATATATATATATATATATATATATATATATATATATATATATATATATATATATATATATATATATATATATATATATATATATATATATATGTATATATATATATATATATATATATATATATATATATATATATATATATATATATATTTATATATTTAACTTATTAAGCAAAACAACTTAATCCAGGCTGAAATTGTCAGTGCTGCTAGTACTTACTTTTACCATGTTTTTCCTGTTACATGTTTAAAGCATGTAAATTAAAAAAAATGTAACATGTTATGAAATAAAATAAATTACCTCACTTATATAAACATTTATTATTCAGATTATTTTACAATAGTGTTTCTGAATGTTAGCATAAAATAAACACCATAAACATCAGAAACATAAATAACCGCTCCGTACTCAGTACATCCTACAAGCAATTCAAAAGTATTTGTGCTTTTATGCTGTGAGTGAATAGCTAGCTAGTCTGCTGAATTACGGTATCCTGATATTTCTCAATTGGGAATTCGGTGCAATCAATTATTATATCATAGTCATTTGTGCTTCGTTTACATTTGATAGACTAAAAATCGACAGATTTTAGCTTCGCATACACATGGTTTGTCCAGAAATTGATTATGCTGTGTACAACCGGGTCAACCCGCTGATCAATATTGAACAATGCTGGCAGAGATGTAGGTATAGCCAAAATTCTGTATGAATTTCATTAGTGTTAATAAAGTTTCATCTTCTATTTTTATCGCTGAATTGTAATTCGTGTTGATTCTGAAGAGGTGACAAATTAATTTAAATACATGCCTATAAAAGTCACTAAAATGCTTGTCCAAATGCTGACCTTCTGTTAAAATAGATTCAGAAATTAACTGCGAGCATAGGTAAGACACTATACTATCTGAGTATTTTTGGAACGGAATCCTTCTACAGTGGATTTTGACTTCTCTCCATTACCGGCCTCAAAATTTATATTTATTCATATTGCTAACATCAGGACTATCAAGAAAGGCTTGAGGAGATATGCTAAAACCTTCTAAATGCAAGAAAGCATGAGTACCAGTTCTGATTTCTAGTCTATATCTTATATTAGACTACATTAATCTACTTACCAATGGTGGTTATTTTATAATCTGATATTCAAAAGTGCTCTGGAAACACTTTTTATTGTTAACAGAATTACACTGTGGTACTGAGCAATTTCATATTCAGGCATCTTCTTTTAGTTCTTAACCTAGTTAATTAGGTAATTACCGTTAGAAATTGCTATTAATTCGGTAATCAAATTACAAGAAGATTACATATATGAAATATAAAGTGTGGTTAGGAAGCTGGATTTATTTCGTCGATGTGCCCAACATAAACTTTAAAAAGATAACATTACTAGATTGTTATAGCGTTGTCAAGTGTAACAGATACTTAGCCAAGGAAATCTTAACAAGTGATGGTGCAACCGAACAATAAATTAAGGACGACTTAACTTTAAGGGTCCCTTTAGTATTCGTTCCTTGTAACAGATGTTGGTGCATCGGGCTATTAGCCACCTTGGGTCTTGTTTTCAGTACAAATATTCGGGATGTTGTGTTTTCGTTGGCATGACAATATATTTAATTCATATGTAGATGTGGTATAATAATATCAGCTGTTATTATTCAATACGGTACAATGGATCCATTATACAGCAGCTTTGAAATATCTTATTGGGTTATTATAAAATATAATGGTCGTGGACAAAATATCTTTATTAGTCAAGGATAAATTTTAGTTTAAGTAAGTATAGTGTGGCATTTGGCTACAAAGTCGTTTTCATGATCACACAATGAAATGTGTCACAAATGAAATAATGAAATGTTTTTTATTTTAACCTAATATGCTGTGATTAATTTAGGTAATCGTAAATCAAATTTTAAATACGTTAACATATTTATACATACATAAATATGTTAGCTTCTTTTTAAATGACTTTTTTCTTCTTATACATATATATATATATATATATATATATATATATATATATATATATATATATATATATATATATATATATATATATATATATATATATATATATATATATATATAAGAAGAAAAAGGAAAATTGCATAAACAAACCGTGGTTGTACCTAGGACAGTCAAATGAGTAAACTGCGAAATTGGTGTGGTAGTGTGCGGTCTACGGGCAGAAGACTCGTAAAAGCACACAAAGGTGTATAATTTTCGGGCAAGTGCACCCAAATCAAATTAAATTACCATTAAATTAGACAAATTACAGTGATTACGGCGCTTAAAAGCTGGTTTATTTTATTTCCAGTAATGATGAACGCTATTGTTTCAAATAGAACGTTTTACTGCCCCGGCTCCTTCAGGGGTTTTATACGTCTGTAATAAAGCCGTTAAAAAATTTTACTGCCTCAAATGAAATGTTAAAAATACGTCGTATATCAAGTTCCCCCATGTACTGATTTTTTATTAGAGGTGGCTATTTAAGACTTTATTAAACGGAATTCGTGGTGTTTCATTATATCTTTCGCGGAATATGTATATATGTATATATATATATATATATATATATATATATATATATATATATATATATATATATATATATATATATATATATATATATATATATATATATATATATATATATATATATATATATATATATATACATATATATATATATATATATATATATATATATATATATATATATATATATATATATATATATATATATATATATATATATATATATATATATATATATATATATATATATATATATATATATATATATATATATATATATATATATATAAATATAAATATATATATGATATGGATATACGCCATATGCGAATTAATATTCGATCTTACGTCTAGTCGACCACCAGAAACAATGTATAAACAACAAAGAGTTGATCAGGAAATATGTTAGAGACCTAAATAATAAAATATCCCATTACTACAAAATAGCTACAGCAAAAACTCAAGAAAACCATAAAGACAAAACAAAAATTCGCTTTGATGAACACGTCCCAGAAAAGCGTTACGAGTATTCAGTAGGAGACAAAGTCTATTTAAAAGAATCCCAAATAAGAGATAAGCTGCAAAACAAATTTATTGAACCATTTCAAATAATACAAATCTTTCAAAATTCAACATTATTAGGGAATTTCGAGAAAAATGAAACTCCGAAAACAAATTTCGACAGAATAAAACCTTATTCTGAAGATGAACGTTTTTTTCATGTTTCTTCTGCTGATCGGAGCAGCAGCCACCTAATATACAATATTACCTATCAACAATACAGTCGGAGTATATTATCCCGAGGACACAAAAATATAACTATCACATGGCAAATGGACATTGCTGATATACAAAAATATTACTAAGAACAGCTTTCGACAATAATGAACAAATCCTATGTTAACTCCTAAACACCTTGCAATACATAACAAATTTATGTCACATCCACTGTGATAAAGAATTTCAATTCAACTCTTCATAAATTGCATATCGATGAAGAAACATTTAACAAGGATATCAAAGAAATCGAAAGTACCATTATCGGCATACCACCGATAAGGTAGAAATAATATATGCAAATTAAAGTTCCTAGAAATCTACGAAGAACTCATGGAAAGTTATGTGTATATCGAAGACAATTTAAATAATATTCTAAATTCAATAATATTTCCGCATTTGAAAATCATTCATACATCAATTATTACCCCTGGCGATCTTATTACGTCGTTCAGGAAATTTCGCAAAATTTACATCAAAATAACTTAAAATTTCTTGTGTAATGATCAAATGTTGCTAAATATTTAGACATATAGAACTATAAGCTTTTCAAACCAACTCAAACCTGGTATTTGTTTTAAAAATACCTCTGGTAAAATCACAATCCTACACATTGTACCGTTTATACTCAATCCCTATCTTGGATACTGGATTACATCATATTTTGCCTATAATTAACAAATATATCACGAAAGATGATGATTCTTTATTGTATGTACCCATCCAGGATCCAAATTTGTGTAAACCACTGTACTTCAGAATGAAGTTATGTTCCAATCTATTCGCCTACCCAATAGATAACGATGCCGTATGTGAAGCCAGATTATTCAAAAATTTACAATCCTTGCCTCGTCCAAGATTCGAGTTCTTGGACGTTGACAACATGTGGTTAGCTATCACAACAGAACCACCTCAAATCACAATTAGCTGTTCCAAGAGAAGTTCCATTACAGAAGTAATTTACAAAAATAGCATCCTCAGCCGGCAACCAGGATATAGTTCTTTTATTGGAAAAACGAAAGTCAAAGCCAGCTACCTTACAATCCACATCCTGTCGTAATACCGTAGTATGATTGTTGTAGTGACACTCTAGAAAAACAAAAAATGACTGGAATTAAAGCCTCTCAAACTCAAGAACCTGAATGTAGATGAGCTTGAAATTGCCAAGCACAAGTTAGACCAACTCACTCCACGCCAGAATATCATTAATTAGAAAGTTAAAGTTGTGTGAATCCTTGATCTTTCAAAACTCTCATATTGTGATTTTGTGTTTGGCTCATATTTGTTAAAAGTTGATTTATATAGACTTCAGATGATCTAAAATTCAGATGATCTTCTTTTAATATTCGCTGTATCTGCAATAGTAAATCTTGTGGAAGTGTCGGACAAGACACACTTGAGGCACCCGATGAAGATGAAGACTTAGAGTTGCCTCGTGATACTAGTATACCAAATCGAAAGTGACGTTGATATCGACACAGAAACTACAAATGCCGCTAAAGGTACTCGTGATATTAACGAATGAAGAAGAAAGGGTATAATAAATATACTATGTAGTAGGTCTCCAGGGCATATCCAGTATATCCAAAAAATCGCGCCGTGCATCCGCGCACTTTACCTTTTGGGTGGTGTATGAACAAGTACATAATACTTTGTTTCAGCCAAATGTAATCATCTCTCTCGCTTCTATCAAATGACTCGTTAATATTTCTGACAATTAAAAGTTCATAAAAACGAAAGCTTCAGCACTGACTAGATGATATTGAACAGAATTTTTACATAAATAGCTCTCAGCGACTCTAAAACATAAATTTTGAAAAAAAAATATTAGAATTAAAATAAACGCCTTTAAACGAAACTAAATTTTCACTTTTACGTTACATGACAGGTAAAATAAATGATGAAAGGACAAAATCAACCCAACCAGTATATGCCGACTAAGCAATTTAATATAGGTGAGAGATATCTAGATCCCGCTAGCGGCCATGTGCCAAGAACTTTGAACTAGACAGGACGGTTACTTCCCATTTAGCTCTATATCCCACGACCCCCACTTAATTATCTCCTCGGCAGCGCTGCATCGTGACGTAAGCGCGGGTACAATTAAAGCGGGAAAAGACCTGACATATTAGTTTAAATGGTATTTTATAACTGTGACAGTTGACAAGCTTAGTTTTTCTGATTTTCGGGATATTGTACGCTGGCGGCCATTTGAAAGTGCACGATTTTTTTTGATATTGTAATGTGATCTTTTTTTATCATTTTGACATTTATTTGAAACTTCAAACAAATGTCAGTAATTAACTCGGTAATTTACAAACAACTTTATTAGTTTTCAAGTTTTAAAATGCCGCGGTTAACTGAACCTTAAAAAATGCGAGCTGTTACATTGCTTGAAAATGATTGGTCATTACAGGCAGTTGCAGATGAGCTAAATGTGAGTTGTATATTCAAACTCAAACAAAAATGGAATGCAGTAGGAAACGTTCGCTACGTCCACGGCGGAGGGCGTTGTAAAATAAGCACTGTGGAGCAAGACAACCTCTTCCTAGACCATCTTAGATGGAATCCCTTTGAAACAGCAGTGACGGCCTGTTTCGAAACGAAGTTTCCTGGATCTGTAAGGTCTACAAGGCGGCGGATGAAGGGTTCAGAGTTACGAAATTATGCGGCAGCAATTAAGAAGATATTTTTGGAGCCAAGGCATAAAGAACAATGTCTTAATTTTGCGAACCAGTTTGTCAGTAGGCCCGACGACTTTTGGAATAATGTCATATTTTCCGACGAAAAGGCCTTTCAGTCATGTCATGATGGTTCCATCCGCGTCTACCGACCTCAGAATTCGAGGTATGAAGAGAGGTATATTAAACCTACCGACCGGAGTGGACGTTTTTCCATCAATGTTTGGGCATGGATAAGTTCCCTAGGTCCCGGTGTTTGCTGGAGGATAGGAGAGCGCCTTACCGGACAGAGTTACATACGCATATTGGACAATATTATGCTGCCGTCCGTCACTATGTTGTATCCTCAGAATTTTATTTTCCAGCAAGATAATTGCTCAATTCATACATCAAGAATTGTAACTAACTGGATTAATGAACACATAACCGTGTTACCTTGGCCCTCAAAGTCGCCCGACCTAAACCCAATTGAAAATTCATGGTCGATGATTGTTAAGAATATTTTTAATAGACCTGGTAATAGACATTTCCGCCCAGCAAATGCCGAAGAATTGTGGGGAGCAATTGAAAATGCTTGGGACAATATCAACGTAGATTACATGAGGACACTTGTTTCATCAATGAGACGTCGATTGCAAGGTATAATAGATTCAAATGGCGCCTGGACGAAATATTAATTTTTGTAGTTTTAAGTTACTTAATTTTTATAATTTAGTTTATTTTGAACATTTTTGGGACGTTCTTTGTTAATTTGGAATTTTTTTGATAAAATAATAATACACTTTCTAATTTTGATAAGTAATAATTAGACAATTGTGAATGTCATAATGACACATCACATGAACCTCAAATTTCAAAGTCAGTTTTACAAAGATCAAATGTAACGAAATCTGATATAAGAGTCGTGCACTTTCAAATGGCCGCCAGTGTACTAGTTTATTTTTATTGTTTTGTGTATTTATTATTGGATGACTTTTTAAATGTGTGTTTTCAATGTGTGAGTTTAAGTTTAGGTATATTTTAAGAGCTGAGACATATAGTGCTTGCTATTTTTTATCACCGCGAGAAATAAACGGGTAAAAAGCTACTTTAACATAAATTTTATTATTTTTTAACATATATTATGTTAAAATAGAATTATATACATATTGGTTATAATATAATTGTATTATATTTCATTTTTGAAATGTGTGGTTTTCTCTAAAATAATAGTTTTAATATTTGAATTTCATATGAATATATGAGTTGCTCGTTCCCAAAACTTGTTTTATAATTTTTTGATCAAAATAAAAGTTATGGTTACTGAACAAAAGTGTATACTAAAATGCATCTATTTGACATAATAAACAGTCCAAAGGCTTAGTAATCGTAAGTTTGTGAAAATGTTGAAAAATATTTTTTTTTAGTCTGGTTTACAGTTCTTGGCCATGTGCTACTAGTGCACATCGGTGACCAATCGGATTTACAGCTATAAATCATTGCAGGGATATTAGGCATCTGAGAAGATTTCATGTAAATCTTCCAGTATGTAGTTAAGAGGCCGCCGCTCTAGGTGCCTGGTTTTCAGGACGCTACCTATCATTAGGCATTTCTGATGTCTGAATGGGTAGTAGCACACGGCCGCTAGAGCGATCTAGTTATCTTCCGCCAACATTATACACATCACATGTTTTATAGAAAATGTGTTACTTTTCAATTTCTGTCAAGAGTATTTTAACTATAGAGTCTACCGACACAGAAATATTTTAAAAAACTGATTTCTGGGCGCCATCTTAAAAAAAATGGTGGCGCGAGTAGGAGCGCTTGCTTTGTGTATAATGTAAATCTTAGTAAAAGAGACATATTTCTAAAATTATACCAAATATCAAAACCCCTTGAGTTAATTCCATCTAACGCTACGTGACCGGTAGCGGACTATATTGACTGGGTTGAGTTAGCATCATATAATTCATAAGTAACATAAAGATGTTAAACAAGATTGAAAATTAAAATTCTACTCAGATTATCCTCCAGATTACCTAAATATTTCAGATGAGTACAATTTTACTTATTTGATTAATGCATTCGGAGTGTGTGTAACTCCTGTATGTTTAAAACTGCACATTTCAGGTATACTAATAACATACCTACAAATCAGGAAACTATAATAATAAAAGACTATATCCATAATCTATATCCAATATACTTATATAATATCTGAATCTGTTTATGCGAGTTACGATCCCACATTGTAAGCTACTCTTATAATAATATAATGCATAGTGCAGGCTTCAAAGTCAGGGATAGATAACACCGACGTTATAAATAAGCTTTCATACCTTTGTAAAACACATTTTGCTCAAACTTGTAACTGTTAGTTTGTCTCCGGAAATAAAATTTTTCTTTTTAAAAATTTGTTTTGCTCGACCCGAATCGAAACTGGCGCAGTCGGTAGGATGGTATAAATTAATCAATCGCTGATTATTGTGAATTTCAATTCTTAAATTACCGAAGATCCTACACCAGAAGTAGCTGAATGAGAAGACCGACAGTGAGAGAAAAGTCACACCTTGATTATCAATTACAATCGTTGTAATTACTGGGCAATCAGGCCAGGTAATTAAGAAAAGCCGATCATCGAGATCACGACACGGGGAGGGGAATCAACCCAGGATATCTAGTATCGCCTAGTCTCTTCATCGACACCCTAGTTTAAGTTAGATTTAAGAAGCGAGAAGCCCAGTTCAAGAAAGAACAAAGAAAGAAAACGACTCTCAAGAAAGAAAACCATTACCATTTAAGCTTAGACGAATATCAAATTCAAAAAATTATAAACGAAAAATTAATTGTAATTGCACCTCAACGTTTAGTTGCTATACAACAATGCAAAAATATTAGAGATAATATTCCACTCCTTGGAAGTTATGTAATCGATTTAGATACAATTTGCACTGCTAAGATAGAAAACCATATCTTAAGAACATATAAAAATCCAAAGGTAAATTTTAAAATTATAGATCTACCTAAACTTACTATTAATTTAAATTCAAGTAATAAATTACCTACTTATAATTTAGGAACTTTTTTTTAATCTTAACTTAATTAATACACATCAACTACTCAAAACTTAAAAAGACTTGTAATATCAAAGAAATGAAATAAGTAAACTTAATATTCCTGTTTATGTTTCCAAAACATCCATATGGACCGTAATATTTTGTACTTAAATTTAGTGCTTGTTATTCTATACCTGATTTATAGCAAATATATTAGAAAGCATTAATAAGCAAATAATAAGTCAAATTTAAATGAAAATAATTCAAATATAATTTGTGGAAAAATCACTCATCAAATATAATTTGTGGAATATTTTTTCAGTTAACATGGGAGGAGTTACGATCCCACATTGTAAGCTACTCTTATAATAATATAATGCATAGTGCAGACTGCAAAGTCAGGGATATATAACACCGACGTTATAAATAAGCTTTCATGCCTTTGTAAAATACTTTTTGCTCAAACTTGTAACTGTTAGTTTGTCTCCGGAAATAAAAATTTTCTTTTCCAAAATTTGTTTCGCTCAGCCCGAATCGAAACTTGCGATATATTATGTGGACTATTTACATGTTTTATTTTGTTAGGTATTTTGCCACCTGAAATTTTTGTGCCCAATAGATCAGTCAAACATCGACTTTTGAATCTAATGTTTTTGCCTAAAATCACAAATATTTCACACTGAAAACAAACAAATTACAAATATAATGCACGAACGACGTTTCGAAAACATAACAACGAAATTATTTACTTTAGGAAACATCGTAACTCCATTGTCGTTGCTCAATTAATTATAGCCATTATCAACGCAGAGTGACCTTTATGTCACGAGCCTCTGGCGAGTGGCGCAAAGCGTCCGAGCTAGTAACGGCTACCTATTAATTGCAGTTGAAG